>JAGFPH010000447.1:365090-391902 GCA_018207615.1 Philaenus spumarius | reverse complement strand
GCTCATTCCTACCATCCATATTCTCAAAAAATGGCATCTTTTCATAGCTTTGTACATAGACTTCTCACTGTCCCATTGAGTAAAGTTGATTACCAAGAAGAATTGCTCAACATTAAACATATAGCAGTAGCCAATGGGTACAAGAGTACAATAATTGATAAGATGATTAACAACCGTAAAAAGAAAATGAACAATAAACACATAGAAATCCATAGCACTACTGATAATAAATATGTCTCGTCTGAGTATACGAACCTTTTACCTAACGTCCTAAAACAAATCTTAAAAAAATACAACATCACTTTATCCTTAGGTACTACCAATAAACTATCAAAATTGCTTAGGCGTAAAATTAACACCTCAATTGAAAAAATTTCCGGAGTTTATAAAATCAATTGCCAGGATTGTAGTAAACATTACATAGGTCAGACAGGGAGAGCGTTCATCGAACGTTACAAGGAACATCTTCCCAACAATAAGTCCAACATTAACAATTCCAATCACGCTCGTCACCTTGCCAAAAACAAACATAGTCCAGGTGACTTCCACGCTTCGGTAGAAACCCTACAAATTTGCGGCAAAGGTAGACTAATGAATGCTAAGGAAGAGTATGAAATTTATAAAGCATTCAAAAATAAACCGGACGATATCTTAAATGACCAACTTTCATTTCACTCTCACCATTTATATGATACGGCCATCAAATATTTACAGAAGACAAACAGAGATAAACATCGTTAAGATCCCTGAACGCAATACCGGCAGTATTCAACCGACAATGATAGGTTGCGCACCTAAGTTTATGTCAAGCGCGATATTGTATTTATGTGTTGGTGTGATATGTAAGTGTGTATGTGTGTATATGTTTTATTTATTTTAATGTGCGACGATCTCTTTGGAGTGATTTTAACTTGATAATGGAGTTTCGGCTCCGAAACATGTCGTAAGGAATACGACGGACCTAACAAGGTAATATTATTGTTTGTTTCTTATGGCGACTTCTCGGATTTTATTCCATCAGTCTTCTGGCGTCCCAATATAGCTTGTGTACAAAGGTAATATTATTGTTATTTATTATCTACCTTCCGTTTGGATGGATTTGTCTTGGAATTGTTGTTTCATTTTTCCAACAACATTTTCTCTTTCTCAAACTTGCAGTAGAACCAGTCGCTGCAACTGTGGGGTAGACAAATTTTTAGTTTCCTCAGTTTCAAGCAAATAAATTTTTTTCGGCCGAACATACGGGTGTTGGGATTGTGTGGTTTTTTTATGACGAACTTGCGTGGTCAATATCACAATTCCTTATTGTTTGTTTGGGTTTGTCAGGAACAACACCCACTGAAACACACCCAGGGACCTTATTAAACACCGGGTTTTCTTCATAAGTTAACAACAACAACAGATCTTTTTACCAAACTTTTAATTTAATTGGTTTATTTCCTGTTTCCTTGGCATCCGTTTTATTTTTTAGTTAACATTTCGTATTATTAAACATCTTCATTAGTTGTGCAGCGGTTACAGTCTTGCCTATTGCTCAGTCACTTTATCCTACGCACTCTTTCAAAAACATGTTTACACTAGTCTCTCCTAGTAATTTTTTATAAACAAAGATTGGTCAATAGCTTTTTGTTCTACGTCCGATTCTTCCTCAGAGGACATTCTCGACAGATGTATAATAAGCTGACGTTCTGCAGAAGTACGTGACAACTTTTTTTAAATTTTCATTTATTGCACAAATTAATGCATTTTCTCACACAGAAAACAGGTGCAGTGTCTAAAATTCATAAAAAAAATGTATTAACTAATCCATAAAAAATCTATAACTAATATATACTGGTCATCAAAATATCTTACTAAGTACTAACATTTACATCATAACCTCAAATCTCAGATTGTTATTGGATTTTCAAAATACTCATTCAAACTATAATTTTAAATTTAATTTTGTCCTTAAAACATTCATTCCTCAAATTTTTGAACTCCTGTGGTGTGGCAGTTTATTATACAATCTTAACGCCATATATAGTGCAGTATTTTTATATAATTTTAGGTGATGAGAGGGAAATCTGTAATTATTTTATGTCTTGTACTGTAGCTGTGATTGAACGTCATAGCTTTAGTTTCAATTTTATGTTTATTTTTTTGAAACCACACTAAAATTTCATATATATATAGGCCCTGACAAAGTAAACAAATTTAATTTCCTAAAAAAAGGTCTTCAACTCATCCTACTTCTCAAATTCGTTATCGCTCTTTATAATCTTCTTTTTTTGCAAATATCTTATTAATACCGGCTGAATTTCCCAATAAAACAATACCATATCTTAATATTGATTCAATATAAGCGTCATACACCATCTTACATGTGTCCATCATTACACATCACAAGCAGCCGAATGAGGTAAAGACAGCAGCACTCTTGGTTGGATACGGGCGGAGGAGGAAACAAGTCGCCACATGAAGTTAGATACTACTACACCATAGTAGGAACTACCCTAGTTGCTGCTTCACTTTTTCCGGATATGGCTACATTTCCAGTAGTAATAACTTCGAAGCATTAGCATCAGTTTATACTAATACTACATAGTATTAACTACTTAGTAGTTTCAACCTTTTATTCACTTCACCCATTGTTTATAGCTACTGCTTTGGTTTCCATAACTGTTGTAGGAGTATCAGTCAACCACACCAAATTAAAGGTACCCAATCACTCTTTTGCAACTTTTGTAACTTGGCCTTCTTGCTAAAACATCAATGTTAAAGTCTCCAATAATTAAAAATGTTTAGTTGAATTTACAAACCTAATATTGATTTACTTTTATATTGTCACTTTACTGGTTTGTTATTGCCCCTAGCTTAACTTCACCATTATGTGAAAAGTGTATACTTGTATAAATGGACTCCTTTCTGATTTAGCAAATTGGGTTACCCAAATAATAATTAGGCCTGTGCGAGTATTCGAACGCCGAGCTTTTTAGTATTCGGCTCGGCTCGAAAATAAAAAAAAGTTTGAAAAAATTCGAGCCGAGCTTTTTAATCGGAACCGAGAACCGATGAGCTAAAAAGTCGGTTCTAGAACCGGACCCGATTGATGTCGAATATTGACGTGAATTCGGCAATTGAAACGACCCCTTTATAGTGGTACAAAACAAAAGAGAAAAAAAGAATATTCACACATTTTCGGTTATTATAAAACTAAACTCTTCGCGTTAGTTTATCTGAACGCGACATACGTTGCAATGTAGCTTAATTGTGTGGCGATGGTGGACGTGAATGCCGGTTTGATGCACTCATTTCATCAGATAATGTAGCCTTTGTAAATTAATATTTATGCCTAAATTATTATTTTTTTACTATATCAGTGATTATAACAATCAATAATCCTTTTATTGTTCATAAAAGTTAAAAAAAAAATAAATGATTAAAATAATTACGCAAGAAAAAGTGTCAAATAAAATTATTCGGATCCGATTAGGCATAATATTTTTTTACGATTGACTAGGATTGCGTTAAACGCTCGGAATATTATATGTTTTGTTTCTGAACGTTCAATTCGGATGAGTTCAGAAATAATCGGAATTTCAATCATCGAAAATTTCATTCGACGGCGTCAGTTTAGTCCCGCCGAAGTCTCAACAACTTGTTAGAACAAAGTAATATCAAGTTAATAACGCTGTGTGTAAATACGTACAGTATTCAGTTTTAGTGCAGAGTTTTATTCACTTTGTTTTAGTTACCGCAATTAGTTAATACAGAAGAGCGCCGATTTTTAGAAACAAATTGGGACCGAGGGACTTCTGATAACCAATTTGTTCGGGTAATTAAATTCACAAATTCACTATGAACTCACTAACGACTGACAGCAACTGCCGGCCATGTGCTCAGCTGACTCAACAGCGACCGCTGTTCCGTTGAGCGCACAAACTCCCTGAAGTTTACAACTCGGCTGATTATGCGAGTAAAAAACTTTAAATTCGGAATTATTACGTGTAGTACTGTAATGTACTTATTTATTTACAGTACATTTCTGCTTTCAGATAATCGACGCTCTACTGAATTAACATTTAATTTGATTAAGTTTAGTTAGTTGAGGATATGTGGAAACTTAATCGGAGTAGGCTACCGGTCCGGTAGTCTTTTCATCAATGGCATCGAAAATGTGGCAATATTTTATAATAGACGTTGAGAGTGACTTTTTGTCCGTAATTTAACTTAGCTGAATACTTTTATTGAAGTGAAAACTTCTATATATATATATATATATATCCTTGTGTATAGTATAAATGAAGAACAAGGACCGATGACAATGCAATATTAATTTTTTGGGTGTAGTAAGTGAGCACTGATCATGGTCCCCAGAACACGACGTGATTTTCACCCCCTTCAAAATGTCGGATTGATTTGAAACTTTGCACACTTATCAAGGACCGATGACAATGCAATATTAATTTTGTTGTGTGTAGTAAGTGAGCACTGATCATGGTCCCCAAAACACGTTTTCAGGTGTCATTAAAAACTTTATATACAGGGTGATTCACGACGATATACAAAAACTTTGGGAGCTCATTAATTTTGTTGGATGTAATAAGTGAGCACTGATCATGGTCCCCAGACTAAAAAATAAGAATGTAAATAATACATATATATTAGGCCTACTTTTTTTACTCTAGTGCTGTTAAAATTAAGTATTTATCGTTTTAATCCCCGATTGTTACCTAGTACTACATTGAAGTAAGTAATAAGAAAGCTCGGCTCGTCAAAAGCTCGAGTTCGTGAGCTATATAAAAAGCTCGGCTCGGCTCGAACTCAAAAATCTAGGCTCGCACAGGCCTAATAATAATTCATTCATAAATTATGACAAATATTTCTTCTTTAGAAATTATTAATTTAAAAAAATAGCACATTCTTTAAAAACATTTATAAAATGCATTGAGTTTATTACCTGTTCCAATTTACATTAAATGGCATAATTTCTTGAAGTCTAATTCGAAATCCTCATCAAGGTCTTTTAAATCTGGCAATTTTTGACCAGTAACATCAGGCATATAATCGGATTCACAAATGTCTTTTCTCTCATAAAAAAGCATATAGGCAGAACTTGTATCCATGTCAGCAACTTCCTAAAATGTTTATATATACATAAATTAATTAAGAGCTCTATACCATGGGCGTCCATACTTATGGGCAGAGAGGGGCCGCAGCCCCCCCCCCCTAGCTCCCAGGGAAAGGAAAATATGTATATTAATAATTATAGTCAGGTATTTTTCTTTAAAGAGATTGGTAGCACTAAAATATGTTTTAAATGTTATGTGCCATTTGGTTTTACATATACTTATTTTATTTTTTACAAGAGTTTAAGCATGAGCTGCTGGGTCACTACTTGGTGCGGCCTCTAGGAGTGTTATAGGTCTTTGTGTATTCACTGAAAGTGTAAAGGTACAGACTCAATACTGTGTGGGTTAATATTTCACCTGAACAGCCAAATTGTTTTCAAAAATTTTCTTGAGGAGGTCAAAAATATCCCTGGACTCCTTTTGCCGAAGGACGGGAGGGTACGCCTTAACAAGTTCACTGCTACGCAAATTTCGTATTTCCTCTGCTAGGAGCTGACCTTTTATTTTTTATATTTATAGTCTAAATGAGTAGAAATTACTTTATTTTGTATTTTTGAACCTTTCTACGCTGTGTATTTTTGAATTGAATGCTCTGTGTATTAAAAATACTTCCAATATACCCCGGTCTGGCCCCCCCCCCCAAAAAAACAATGGCGCCCCTGCTCTATGCAGTACACCTTTGTAATAACAGACTTTGATTTAACGAACCTTCTTAAAAAAACACTTTACATTTATTCACAGATACAAAATATTTACAATTCAAATACAATGAAATACAGTCATTTTATACCAATGTAACGGGTCCACAGTCTAATCGCATGCTGTCACTGGTTGTCCGGTCATATCAGTGATCTTATCTAGGTTTTAATGCTCACTATGATATATCGTATGAGAAAAAATAAGTTTATTATACAGTTATGAACTGCTGTCAACCTAGATAACAGTTCTTTTTATTAAAATGGGCTCAAACGGCTGAATAGCAAAAACTGTAGTGTAAAAAAAGCCTAATTGACTTTGGAACGTAAGACTTTTTAATTTTAATGAATCATTCTGAATAGTCAGATTGCTAATAGCAGAGTATGAGGAAAGTAAAATATCACAATAATGTCAAAAAGGTATGAGTATTTAAAGTGCAAATAATTAGGAATTTGTGAAACTGCATTATTCTGTCTTTGAAAAATGAAATAATCTATATATTTAAAGATTTTTGTTGAAAACCTATTTCCAATTGCCCAGCCTCTCCTAATGGACCGATTTTGGTGATTTTTTTAAATGGGTGACTTTTTACCTCTAGATAAGGCATCAAGCATTAAAATTTGTTTTTGAGCATTCGGGGCCATAAAAATTCCAATTTTATGAATTTTTGATTGGATTTATAAAAAACTGAAACGAAAGAGCTAAAATTTAGAACATTTACGCCGCTTACAGTACTCTTCTACCTCTTATAGTTTTCCAGTCATATAAATTCAAAATGTTGAAAATTTTATGACAATGTTCAAACCAAAATATTTCAAGAACTATCAGTGCTAAGTCGGTGTAGTAAGCGAGGAAAATATTTGAAATTAAATTTTCTATCGAGTGGTGTAATTAGTTTGCGTTTGTCACCAAAAATTCAACTTGCGTTATGTGTTGCGCAGCCGTCACCGCTACTGGTCATGCTCAGAATGTTTGTTGGGGGCGTGGCTTCAGTTACGTTGTGAGTGGGCAGGCTTGAACTGGAATTGTGTATCCGCCGTTATACTAGGTTTGTGTTTCATGCGTACTGTATGCGTTTGCTTTGTAATTATTGAATTATCGATGTTATAATAAATGATGCTTCATTTTAACGAGTTCGAAATAATTCCTATCGTGGGAGACGGGAATTGTCTACTCCGTGCCGTATCGTCCTGCGTATACGGAACACAAAATTTTTACAAAAATTTGCGTGCTGCGGCGGTAAAGAATGTTATTCAGAAGTGGGCTTTTATGAGAATTTTGTAGAAGCAGTGAATAGAACGGAGTACGAAAAGTTGATCGAACAAGATGGAGAGTACAGGGGAGAGGTGGAGTTACATTTGATCGTACATTTAAACCCAGATTGAAAATTTGAAATTCATGTGAAGGTCAATAATTCAAAATAATTTGATTTGAACATTTAACATTATTTACCATCTTACCTTTGGGGTTATGATTAATCGTACACCTTTACTATAAAGAAAAGATAACACGATTATGTGTATAGAAGGTTCCAAAGGGGTTGGCGTGCAGAGCACGCAGGGGTTTCTTCTAGTATTTATATGACTTTGGTTTCGTAGACTTAACCACTAAGTAACATAAGAACTATAGTTTACATTACCTTGCAACTGCTGTCATTAAAACAGTACCATTTCCCACTAGGATTGCAAGCAAACGAGACATAGTGGCCACCTCCCAGGATACCAGAATGACACTGGAAAAGATAACCATATTTTATTCAGCACATAGAAAATATGACAGTAGTTATTGCTCTTAGAAGTATTTAAAATATAGGCTCTAAAGAAAATGTTAGCCAGCCTATTACACAGTTTGTGCCAAAACAGAGAGTACAGTAGAACTCCAGTTATCCGAATCAATTGGGACCGGACCCCATTTGGATAATTTAGATTTTTCCCTGAAAATGGGTCTATTTTAACCTTTTCGGGATTGGCTTCGCGTTTAAGCGACTGGAGTAAACTATCCGCACATACTACGGTCGCGTATACGTTTTATAACTTTAACGTTTGAGTACTATCTTCGCGTTAACACGTTCATTGCTAAGGACGCACATGTGAGCTTGACACTGAACACTATGAGAAGCGGCCGACGCACAGTGCTTCGCACGTCAACCAGTATTGGGAGTATTTTCAATACACAATACATTGCGTTCTTCGCATGCCAACCCCCGTATTGGCAATATTTTCAATACAAAATACATTGCGTGCTTTGCACGCACACCCGTGTATTGGGAGTATTTTCAATACACAGAGCGTTGCGTGCTTCACATCCCAATTTTAAGCCTATGTGCAATAGCGCGCATAGACAGAATCATTATTTTGCGAATTGCAGTACATTCCGGTCTTAATTCTTTTTCTGAAATTCTGAAAGCGATTCGGATAATTGGAGTTTTACTGTAGTGAACTGTTATTGAGAATGGTATGCATTCTACGGTGGAGCATTCTGTCCACTTGAGATAAGAACTCACAGAGTTCACATAGCCTCTCATACTCCAACTCTAGTCCCTAACTATTAATCTGATGGCACAATTGGTTCTAAATTAAAACCACCCACTTTAGAAAATTTTATTGTGTATTGTCTTTTGATATTATAATACAGTAAGACCTTGATAATCCGGCACTCGATAGTCCGGCAGACCCGATAGTTCAGCATCCATCATCTTGAAAATTGGCACTCATTAAAAATGGCAGTTTTTGTAATTATTGAGTGATTTAGGCCCGGTCTACACTGTCTGTTGGCTCCGCATCCGTCAAAAACAGTATGTAAAAATCTACTGCTCGATAAACTTGTCCAAAACAAACATTTCAATCAACATTTCTCCTAAAAATCGAACCGATTCCGAACAATGTGCTCTCGTCGTCCTTTAAAAACGTTCCCGGTTAAAGGGACCGCTTAACACTTTCGTTGCTAACAGTATTTTGTTGAACGTATTCCACTTAATGAAGATTATTTGAACAAATTGAAGTCTTTGGAAAAAGATACATTGAATTTATTGTAAATAGTTGTTCGATTTAAAACCGCTTTGTGCAGTTTGGAAGTGAAAGGGGTTCGAAGAATTTGTGACAGGTTGGAGTAAAAATAGCAAACCCCCACCACGTACTGACTAACGGAAGCCAACAACAAAGGGGAATGGAGCCGTCTTTACCTGAGGCCCATCAGTTAGCGGCAATCTTTCTACACAGTTATTGTTACGTGGTTTCAACGTGTAATTTAAGCGTTTATTAACAGTTTAAACCATTTTAAAGGAAGACCTTAATAATAAGGCATCACCGGATCCCCGATCCTGCTGGATTATCGAGGGCTTACTGTACCAAAAAGAGACTCAACCAGCAAACTAGACTATTTCGTATGAGTTTACATTCCTTGCACAATATATTTTTAAACTTACCACTATAGCATACAAACGATAGCTGAGATCAAAAGGATTTGCATCATTACAGAGTTTATGTTGATGAAAATCATGCAGAGAATCATGACTGTTCATTTTGTTGACGTTATTGTTTACGGTTAATTCATTTTCTTTCTCCTTTATTATATCTGAAAAACATAACCAAACAATTAATTAGGGTTAGTAAAGATAAAACTAATTTAACGCTATTAGGACCAACTAACAACATTTTGGTGATTTAGTTTTCCAATCATAAAAACTTTATTAAGTTCCATTTAAAATTAATTTGTTGTGGAATGTATCCATATGATTGTTCTTTCATTAAACAACATTAATTGCAGTAATTAATTAACTCAACTTTTACATAACTTTTATCTATATACATAAATAAAATTGGAGTGTCTGTAATTTCAGAATATGGCCAGTTTTCTAAGCTCATATGGTTATTCACACATTACCAAAACCTAAACACACATTTAAAATTTTTTTGCCTGTCTGTCCGTTTGGCTGGGTTAATTCCGGAATGGCTAAACCAATTTTTATGAAACTTTAATTAAAATGTAGAGGACTTTTCAGAGAATATTTTAGGCTACTTTTTATTTTGAAAATATTGAATTTAATGTTATAAATTGAAAACATGACGGACAAAATTAAGGATTTTGTGGACAAATTGGGGATATTGCATGTCTATTTCTGCCTTACATTATGTACAAGTATAAGCTATCCCCCCCTCACCCAACTTATATCCAAGTGCCTCTGTCCTAATCAATGATCATTTCCATAAAAATTCCTATTTAAAAATTATGAACGTAATTAGGGATTTATGGGCAAATGTTGGGGATAGTGAGTGTATATTTTGACCTCGGTCTTACATTTTGTACAGTTTACAGCCAACACCACCACACAACTTATATCCAAGTGCCTCTGTCCTAATCATAAAAATAACTCAATATACAATAATATGTTTGCACTGCCATCACCATATGTCATCGCGGGGGTTGGCGAGCGAAGCGAGCAAGGACACAGCCCCTAGTACATTACTATGTATGAAAGTACGCAGACCTTTCAATTTGTTGTTAATGCTGTGAGTAGTGTTATTTGTATGTTGATAGAATAAATCATTTCAACGACAATGTTACCATCTTCAGTGGTGCACAAGTTGCAATAATCAAACTATAACTTGAGTTATAACTACAGCTGATGTCTAAAACTGTGCAGTATATATTTGTGTGATTTTAAGTAAAATAATTCGACCATGCAGCTGAACCGCTGACGTGAGTTGAGCAAATTTCCAAAATTTAGTTTATAGGCCTATGTTTTAGGGTTTCAACCAACCATTTGGGATACAGATCTATTCACAACGGTGCTGAATAGATGCAAAATGCTTCGTCATTCTGCATATTGGGAGTATTTTCAATACACAAAGCATTCCGTGCTTCGCAGTCCAACCCCACGGTAAAATCCACCACATGGCTTTCAATTGGGTACTTTTATGGTATTTTACGTTTTGATCGATTTTGGGGGAACCAAGCGAGCTATAAGGTCGCGTAAAAAAACAAAATGTGCAGAATAACATCCTACATTTATATTTTTAGAAAAAAACTCTAAAAAAAACATGCTTCCGGTTGTTGGATTTTTTTGGATATATGATTTTTAATGACACCCCAAAATGTGTTCTGGGGACCATGATCGGTGCTCATTTGCTACTCCCGACCTTGGGTCTTACCACAATGGCCACTGCAATAGCTCATTTTTCCTTTGGAAATTCGCTAATAAATAATGTTATAAAAAATATAACATTTGTTGGAATCTGAAATTTCAAAGTGAATCCAAACAAGGCTCTACATTTCATACTTTGTAAATCAGTTAAAGATAAATAAATGTAAAAAAGGTTTGAAAATTTGAATAAGAAATAAAACCAGAACAACTAGGAAAATAAACAGTTTATATTTTCGATAGAAAATGCTTGTAAACTAAATGATTCTACTAACACTTTGCAAATAAAAATAACTGTTATAGTAGGACCTCGATAATTTGATCTAATTAATTGTGGCTGACTGTGCCTCGAACTATAAAAAAATCGGAAACAAAAATAAAAAATAATATAGAACATTTAATAGTAGAAAATGTTTAGATTTTATCTTTTATCTCTATTACGGCACCATTCCCCTACAGATACTTCACCGACACCGTACTCAGCTGCAAGTTTCTTCAACGTTTCACCATTCGCTTTTCAAGGCTTCTATTTTTTTTAATTGGCACAAACTTTCTTTAAGTTTTTCCGCTCATCGTTACAAAAATGCAATCAAAATTAAAACTTTTAACAGAAACAGTAAAGAATGCAGTCACTAATTGACAATGTTACACAACATCCATATGCGCAGTGCGTGCACTACCGTGGGATTTTTTTGTTTGTACCGGTAACTTTTTTATCTGCCTGTAGTTTTAATATTTTTAATTTTGTAAATTGGTAATACTGCGCCTAAACAAGTTCAATTTTAATAATTTATGTGTTTTCTTTTTATTGTGTACAAATTTGAAATGTTTAATTTTGGGTTAATCATGGAGTATTAAACTCATAAACTTGTTCATTGAGATGCACTGACTAATTACTTTATACCATGATTTCACTCACATTCAGTACTAACTTAGCCAAAACGTATCCCCCTCGAGGTTTTTGAAATAAAGGTAAATTAGTTTATTAAATTGGTAAGCTGGGCTAAAATAAAATCTATTGTGTAATGTAAATGGTCAACAAAGGGTGACCATAGATTGAACGTCCATAACCTAGAGAAAGATGAAATATGGGTAAGTAGGTAAATATCAACAGGCAAATTTGAGGTTAGATTCTTTAATATTGTTTATTTTGAGAATGTAACGAAATAATTTGGTAACGTTAATAGTCTTTTGAATCAAATACAGTATAGTCCCGCTAATCCGAAAATCCGCCTATTCCGAACAGAGTTTAGAAAAAAATACCTATTTATTAAACTTAAAAAACAGGAGAAATTAAAAAGACGTTCGTGATAATTTAGTAGCACTTTTACTATTGTCCAATCTTTTTAACACTGCAAGTTTTTCTTTTAAAGTACACGAAGCATGACTTCGTATACCTGCCGTGTTTAATGTTTAACAGTTGACATCAAGGACTGCGTACAGATAAAAAAGGCACAGTGATTCGGTAAAGTAACTCAACACTCACGGAACAAAGATTTACAATAAATTTGCAATAAGCGCACACAGTATATCAAACTGCTCTAGAGTAAACACTGAACTAGATACGACTAGACTAGTGCTCAGTGCAGTGATTCATAAATATGTTTGAAACGCGGGAGGGAGAGGGTGCTAATGTCGGGGGTAATTTCTCGGCGCTATGAGTCATCGAAGGAAATGCATTTCCTTTCCGACTTTCACTGAACCTGTTCATAAGCCGATCAAAGCCATATAGAGCTGACATTAGCAGATGTCCCTGCACAATATTTACCCATTAACATGTCAATACGTTGATATTATTTATGAAATCCACCTATTCCGAACAGAGTTCGGTCCCAATTAGTTTGGATTAGCGGGACTCTACTGTACTTACATTTCATAATTTTTTATAAATATTGAGCATTTTTTTTATTCTTGAATTTGTGAAATTTACGTAACCCATTTTTTTTATATTTTACTAAAATTATTTTTTTTTATTGTAATGCCTGACGTTACATAGCGGGACTCTCACTGTATTTCTGTTTTCTTCTATAACCAAATAAAAACAGCGAAAGTCTGGATGTTTTTATAAAAATGTATTTTTGCTCACTTTATACATTTTTATCAACTTTAGCAAAAAATGGTAATAGACCAAAATGTCCAGCAGAAAATTCCCTATTAAAATAGTGTTTTATTCCAAGGCTTAATTTTTTTTAAATTCGGAAAACATTTTAATTTTTCTTTATTTTAGTATGACATATTATTTTTAAATTGAACATGTTTTTCGCACAAGGCCTGAGTAACACAATCTTTTGGATTAATAATGTTAAGTCAACAGTAACAAAAAATCAATAATAATCGTAAGTAATAAAAGTGGTGCAACTTTTTTTACATTGGTAACAATGCAAGATTACATTTTTGAAACTGAAACAATGTTTTATTTGAACAAGATTGTTTGTGATGAACACATTTAATTAATAGCAGCTAGCCCTATTAATTTTATATTTTTTCATGTCCAAAACAACAACATCAAGTATCCCATCAAAAGTTTCAACAAAAGTGTAAGATTTACTAAACTGAACGATTTTCAACTTCTTTGTAAACTCGTATTGATCTTACCTCGAATTAAATCACGCTTCTATCAAGCGCATATCGACAATTTTCAGTTTGGACTATTAATTTCTAACTCAAATTTCACATTTATCAGTATATTTTTTAAAGTCATGTAAAGTTCTCATAAGGGTCAAATTTACACACTTATTATTTAAGGATATCAACATCTCCAAGAAGTTACAGAAGCTATACAACATACAAAATTTGGTCATTTGCTAAAAAAGGGGAAAAAGCGCTGCTTGAAGTTTGCGATTTAAACAATTTTCAAGATGCAGTAGAGTTTCGCTAATCCGAACTAATTGGGACCAAACACGGTTCGGATTAGCGGGAATTCGGAATAGGCGGATTTTATAAATAATATCAACGTATTGGCATGTTAATGGGTAAATAATGTGCGGCGACATCTGCTAATGACAGCTCTATACAGCGTTGATCGGCTTGTGAACAGGTTCAGTGAAAGTCGGAAAGGAAATGCATTTCCTTCGATGACTCATAGCGCCGAGACATTACCTACCCCTCTCCCTCCCGCGTTTCAAACATATTTATGAATCACTGCACTGAGCACTAGTCTAGTCGTATCTAGTTCAGTGTTTACTCTAGGGGAGTTCGATAAACTGTGTGCGCTTATTACAAATTTATCGATGCAAACAGACCGACTTGGAGGAAAGCGAGGAATAGGGGAATGCTCAAGCTGAAATCATATCACGCACAGACGCGGCAAATGCTCTTGACCTTGCGCTACGCTACGTCAAAACATAACACTTCATCAACACCAAATGAAGTTATGTCTATGTTCATGGCGGAACATTGCATTCTCAAGTCGATCAAGTACTCTTTGACAGAAAAAAATCACTGACAATACTTCTTAAAAGTGTCCGTAAATTAGTAATGCTTTGTGTTTAGCAGTGATTAAATATTATTCTACAAATTGTATAAATGGAGCCGACATGTACTGTAAGTAACCAGCTTTCATTCCTATTTTGTTTCAGGCATTTTCATCAAGATTAGGCTATATGTATGTCTCTATTTAACTATTTTATATAACAATAAATGTACGTTTTTTCATGAACGTCTTTTTACTTTCTCCTGTTTTTTAAGTTTAAAAAATCGGTATTTTTTCTGAACTCTATTCGCAATAGGCGGATTTTCGGATTAGCGGGGTTTGGATTAGCGGGACTCTACTTTAATAACATTCAATTCCAGAGATATTGTTATTAGGGATGGGTCGATTCTCGATTCCAAAAGTCGATTCCACCGATTCTCGGCACTGGAATCGGCATCGAGTCGATTCCGTGAAAGTCGATTCCGATTCCATCGATTCCGAGCCCGGCCACTACCGATCTCTGCAAATACGTCCGTGTACGCGATTGCCGCGGCCGCCGATATTGCCCGGCGATTGCAGGGTTTATATTTCCTCGTTACATTCCATTTCATTCCAACTCCACCGCTACCGGGGCTACTGCGAATACGCTATCAGTACTGGACTGGACTCAAAATGTAGATTCGAAAAGTATTAAGAACTGAGTACGGGAAAACCGATTTTGACAGTTAAAAAGTCATAGTGCTTCGGCGTCACGTTTTTGGATAAACATTTTGAAAATTCAGTGTGGGGTATCGTTTTATATGTTTTTGGGTACGGGAAAACCGATTTTGATAGTTAAAAAGTCGTAGCGCGTCAGAGTCACGTTTTTTGACAAAAATTTTGAAAATTCAGTGTGGGGTATCGTTTTATATGTTTTTGGGTACGGGAAAACCGATTTTGACAGTTAAAAAGTCGTAGTGCTTCGGCGTCACGTTCTTGGATAAACATTTTGAAAATTCAGTGTGGGGTATCGTTTTATATGTTTTTGGGTACGGGAAAACCGATTTTGATAGTTAAAAAGTCGTAGCGCGTCGGAGTCACGTTTTTTATCAAAATTTTGAAAATTCAGTGTGGGGTATCGTTTTATATGATTTTAGGTACGGGAAACCCGATTTTTACAGTTCAAAAGTCGTGGCGCGTCGGAGTCACATGTTTGGATAAAAATTTTGGAAATTCAGTGTGGGATATCGTTTTATATGTTTTTGAGTATGGGAAAACCGATTTTGACAGTTAAAAAGTCGTAGCATGTCGGAGTCACGTGTTTGGATAAAAATTTTGAAAATTCAGTGTGAGGTATCGTTTTATATGTTTTTGGGTACGGGAAAACCGATTTTGACAGTTAAAAAGTCGTAGCGCGTCGGAGTGACGTTTTTGGATAAAAATTTTGGAAATTCAGTGTGGGGTATCGTTTTATATGTTTTTGAGTATGGGAAAACCGATTTTAACAATTAAAAAGTCGTAGTGCGTCAGAGTGACGTTTTTGGATAAAAATTTTGAAAATTCAGTGTAGATTACTTATTTTTAACTAAATGGAACAAATAAAAAGTAATTTTAACTTATTTTTTTTTCAATTCGTGTGTTCTGTCTAGACAAGCCAAAGTCTCAATAAAGTGTTCCATATTTTCACTAGTTCTGATTAAAATTAAATTATTGTAAATTAAACTGGAGAACGGTAAAATCAATTCAATGTTTGTTGTTCCTTGCTGTCATGCCCTCTCAACGCCACCGCTCTCGACCCTCTTGTTTGTGTGGCCGCATATACTATACACTTCGTTCTTATAGCTTTCGTACCTGGCTTCATTAAGGTAAATAAGTACAACTTGTTTTATAGCTGTCGTACCAGGCTTCGTTCAGGTAAATAAGTAACACTATTGTATAGCAGTCATACCTATCCCCATTCAGATAAATATGTAAAACTTTTTTATAGCTGTCGTACCTGTCTTCGTTAAGGTAAATAAGTAAAACTTAAAAAAAATTGTGGATGAAATATTAAATACAATTTGTGTTGTCCATTGCCACTTGGAGGGCTAAGCGATAAAATTACCGGAAATGTGATTACAATTTACTGAGAATTATGCGTGATTTTTATGTCCCTTTGCTTTCCACCCAGGTCTATACAGATAGAAAACAGCTTTTTTTGTACAGTATAGTGAAAAAATATATATATATACATTTTGTAATGAATCCAAATCAGCAGTTTTATGTAAGTTCCTCATATTAAAAAATAACATTAACGTCAAAGAACCATGCAGTTAAAATTAAATAACAATGTTTACTTCCCTTTACAATTTTATGGTAATTGGAATCGATGGAATCGGAATCGAGAATCGGGAATCGATTTCTTGGAATCGGAATCGGTATCGGAATCGATAAATTTGAGAATCGACCCATCCCTAATTGTTATCTATACATTTTTAAAGTCTACAGAACGTATTATTGTTTAATGTTTCTGGGATGTAATAGGCAGGGTAGAAGCGCTGCACAATAAAAATATATGGAATAAGTTCCAGTGATAAAATTGTAGTCATAGTAAACAATAGTCTATCAAACAAATTCAGAGATAGCATAATTACTTATGAAATATATATATAACAATAAAAAAGTTGTTTCTTATTAAATAATTTTAGCATGCAAATTACTACGAAAATTTAAAAAAAGCCCTGAAAAAATTCTTTTTTAAAAATTCTGAAAGCGCAACTTGCCCCATGATATCACCTATCATTTGTGAACAGTATTAGAAAATAAATACATTTTTCTTAAGACCAAAAGTTCTGATGGACTTTCATTGTAAACAAATTTATACAAATATAATATTAATGGAAAATCAGTTTCATATTATTCCTCAAACCAATAAAAATATCCTTAATGACAATGTATATAAGAGACAACACTATGTGTTAGGTGCTGGCGTATCTGGTCCTGAGGGCTCTCCGCCAGCACCCAGCTCTAAAATAGACAAGCAGGGTGAACCTCAAACAATCAGCAGTGACACTACCCCCACGAGGCGAACCGCAATTGCAAGGGCCAGTAGGTTGCGCATCTGCTTAAAGGCCAAGACTGGTCTCTGGCCCGCCAAACAAGTCCAGCAATAAGTTCAGCTACGGTTTCAGATGCCCCTTCATGCCCACTAAACCACCCTGTGAATTCAGCGACACTCCGGTTCTCCTGGAAGCCGTCCCATGCCCTACAAGAAGCACTGTTGCCAGCACCTCAAGCAGATTCTCGTTGATGGCAAGGTTTCCCAAGCCCCGGCGAATGAGTAACCGGCAGGCAGCACTTACGCACATACTTTACCCAACATCAATACCGAAGTGCGCCGCCCGTTACCCACGTACTTGCTTGGACATGGGGTTGGGTAGGCCCCTTAAGGTTTTAAGGGTTAGCACCGTGGGGTATAACAATAACCCGAAAAAACTTCTTTTAAAACTTATTACAATTCATCTCAAGTTAATGTATTTTAAACATGGAGTGTACCTCCTGTCTCTTACCTGTGGCTGAAATTTCAACGCTGTCTTCCATGTCAGACGGGTTGTTATTTGTGTTACATATATTTTCCAGTGAATTATATTCATCATCACTTTTGCCCTGGGCTTTCCTGGCAAAAAAAAGTAGTTTTACAAATAATAATACACAGTTTTGTTTTATACTCAAATTTACAATAACGGAAACAGGACGTTTCAAATGTAAAGCTAAAAAAAGCTAAATATTGAATAAAATTCAAAAATAATTTTATAATTTTTATAGCAACATATCTTGAAAACAAAGTTCTCTCACGCATTGCATCCCTTTATGCCTAGGTTTAAGGTGGATTTATAAAAGCACAACAAGAGAGCGAGATGTGAGATATTCATGTGCGTCCCATCCAGTTCAAATTTTAAAGTCATTAAGTTCACAATGTCTGCAAAAACTTCATTTTCGTTTGAGGTTTAGACATCATGGCAGTTTTATAGAAGGAAACAAAACTCGCATACCTAATTTTATATTCATAAAAAGTTAATTCCACATAATCCACATTTTATAGAGTACTAGCTGGCCCGATCAGGCTTTGCACGGAAAGACAAATCAAAGTTAAATATATACTAAACAAAAAAATATATCAATAAATATATTATACTACGTACTTCTTCTGGGGATTTTTTGTAATTTTGACCCCCCAAACTCCCCTAAAATTTTGAATTTTTTGAAAACCTTTCTTAGCGAGTCCTAGAGGAAGCTACATATTAGATTTCATTCCAATCCGTTCGATGGTTATTGTGATTTCGTGATGAATGAGTGAGTGGTATTTGGATTTTATATATATAGATTTCAGAACAACTAATCAACATTCAAATCTTCTGAACAAAATAACACTGCTCATAAGAAATGACAATCTGGAAAGAGCCAATATCTGTGAAATAAGGCTTAACAGATGGTCTCAGATAAATTAAATCAACATTATTATTTTAAACTGCTTTTAAAATATTAGTTTAAATTCAACCATTTGTCAAACAAATAGAATCACAATGTTTATCAAAATATGTTGTTATTAAAGATTTGATTGTAAATTATTAGCATATAGTTTTACCTTTACATTTTTAAACACTCAGAAATCTATACTATTATATAAAAATCTAATGGTGTCTGTCTGTGTGTGTGTGTTACTCAATCACGTAAAAACTATTGGATGGATTTGAATGGAATTTGGCACACATATAGATCATGACCTGGAATGAGACATAGGCTAGAATTCATTTAGCTTTAAGGGTTGAAACAACCCCTTAAACAATAAATATTTGTTATTATACTTCCATTAAGACTAAAGAGCTGGAAATTTGTACATTTATTTCTTACAAGATATATATACAAAGTAAACCATATTTGCATTTTATAGTGTGCTGCTAAGGAGTGAAAATGTAATAACAACCCCTAAAACAATAAACATTTATTACTATACTTCCCTTAATGCAGCGGATCTTTGGACCGTGTGCGAAGCCACGGGTACCTGCTAGTACTAGATAAATACATTATTCTTTAAAAACTCTACATTCTTTCTAATTATTAGATTTAGGTCTTACCATATTCAATATTCCATTATCGTCACTA
Organism: Philaenus spumarius; assembly: GCA_018207615.1. NCBI lineage: Eukaryota > Metazoa > Arthropoda > Insecta > Hemiptera > Aphrophoridae > Philaenus > Philaenus spumarius. The sequence continues at coordinate 372,419 of JAGFPH010000447.1, read as the reverse complement.
AACGATGGCCGTTTCGGCTATTCAGCAATTTTCAAGTTTATTATCAGGTTTCCCTTTGTCATTTACACAAACACTTACACATAATTACACAAAGATTACATAATAAACAAAAACACACTTACACGCTTATTGCTTAAAACTATTGACTTGTGAACGACTATATACGAGCAGTCCCGGTACGCACTGATGGTATGCAGGTTAATCGCCGGGGGTGATGGGTTATCAACATGCGTCAATACGGTGTCGTATAACGCGTTCGATTCGAAGTTTAGTTTTTCGTTTAGTAACTTGCTACTATCTACTTTATAGTTCTTGTATATTTCAAACTGTTCTAGCGCGTTCATCAACTTTCCCTTTTTACAATGATGTAATATTTCGAGGGTACCGTCGATGGTACGCTGGAGTAACCATGGTCATTCTGGAAGATATATTCGGCAAATTTTGACTCGGTTCATGCGAGGTTCGTACTTTGTTTTGTCGACGGAATGTTTTCTTTAAATCTTTTCTTAAGCAATAAGGGCGTGTGTGTTTTTTTTATTTATTATGTAATCGTTGTGTAATTATGTGTAAATGACAAAGGGAAACCTGATAATAAACTTGAAAATAGCTGAATAGCCGAAACGGCCGTCGTTTAGCTATGATAATGGAATATTGAAGACGGCAAGTGCTAAATCTAATAATTAGTAATCAATATTCGGAATGGCGACTAACAATTGTTATACTTTCTTTCACTAATTCAATGTGTTTCTGTCTTCAGTTTTGTACTAAAAAGTTCAACGCACTTCTAAAACACTAAACAATGTTTACCTATCAAACAAAGACTGCAATTGGGGGACGATTACTGACTAGGCTAAGAAAATAAATATAAATTGAGAGGATCATCCGAATCTCTGCTTAGTATAAACGGTTTCACTGTAGAATATTTTCTAACGACTTGTCACTTAATTGATCTATTGACTAAGCAACTAAATTAGAGTTTCGTAACTGTTAATGTCTCATGTTGTAAGACATCGGAGTTGCAGCAAGGATGTGTATGTGTTACAAATTTAGTGAGACAAGTTTTCACCCCTGAAACTAAGGTGGTCTTGTTCTAGTTATAAAAAAAATTGTTACAAAATTAGGAGATACAATATAAGCAGTTTTGTTATTGTTTAATTTCAAAAAATATTTTAATGCAACTAGTATATATTTTGTTTAAAGTGATAATTCCAAGATTTTCACAACATTTTTAGATCCACAGATTTTTTAAGGCGGAAACATGAGCAGTCATAATTGCATGGAAAACATGTTAAACAATTGGAACATACACTACATCCATAGCCAAACTAAGTGACATTTTACATTTTGAGTGACACTTAATGATTGTTTCTAATTGTACAAAAAAGAAAATGACTTTTATTGAAATTTTCTTTAAATTCTTGCAAGTATTTTTTTTAATAGAACTAATGGGGACATTTGTGCCTACATGCAAAATCTTATTCCGACAACACAAAATGGCAGTTTTCAACAGCATGTTCCAAAGACTTCTCAATATTCCATTGTCACATGAATAGTATATAAAACAAGTCAATGTATCAGTTTTAAAAGAATATTCAGCCAATACGATAGACAACTCAATCAGAAAGGCAAGGAGACCCAAACAAAAGCCTCGAATATCGAAAAACCCAACACGTTTATAGACTACGGGCAGATGTTAAATAAAACCTTAAAAAAAGAATCGAAACAAAATAACGTAAACTCACTTATAAAAGATGTAACAAAATTGAAAGAGCAATCGCTAAAAAAAAAACCCATTCTTATTTGACTGGCGTGTACAAACAAATCCCCAATGCTTCAACATTGCAATTAAGATCAAGTTTTGCCAAACACACAGGCCTAATCGAGCTGAACCATACCTCTAAGAGCGCTGAGGAAAATATGGTAATTTTACATGTCTGCAATAAAAAAACCCGCAAAACACACTCAAACAATTCAAAAACTTAAAGCATTAAATTGGGTCCAGAAAAGGTTCTGAATGATAAACAGAAATTCAATTCTCACCCCATAATTAAAGTCAGTATCATTAAGGCAACAAAATAGTAAAGGGAGGGGTCTATATAGATGCGATATACCTAACCTAACCTAACCTAACCTGTGCTAAGTACGAGACATGTCTCTTGACTGAGCACATTGTGTCAATGTTAAATGTTTTAAACGTTGAATTGTTGTTTTTAGCGTGTTAAGAATGAGTGTGAGTATGCGTTCAACGAAGTATGAGATCGCACAAACTAATAAGAATATTTTCATGGATCTGAAGATGACCTGGAGGATCTGAAGACGGATTAGAAGTTGAAACTACTAATCGAATAACTAGAATTAAAAAAGTGTGTAACATATATTATTATTAATAATTAGTTAAGTATTTATACGTTATTTATTATCTTGCATATATATTAGAGCATGTGAGATCTGTTAAAGGCCATGAATATTCTATGCGGATGTGTTTATTGAATTTACCTTACATTCTTCATTTCATGATGTTTTAGTATTGTGTCTCGTGGTATTGATGCAAGATATGAAGTCGGATCAAAGTTGTCAAATGGAAAATTGACTACTTTTTGAGACTTTATCCATTTTCCACTTACAAACTGGAACCTTTTCAAGTGAACAATCTATAACAAATCAGAGTTTCTATTAAGTATATTTAACAATATAATCTATGCATTACTGAAATCTATACTAGAGATTAAAGTAGTTTTACAGCAGGACGATAAAAAAAAAAAAATCTATACTAGAGATTGATATTGATTTTATTTTTTGGCGGCAAGGTTAGGACTATTTAGTCCTCCCGTCCACCTAACCCCAATAAAAATAACATTCTTAAAAATAAACAGTTCTTTAACAGATAAAAAATAAAAATAAATGTAGTTTATACAATTTATAAAAACATCAACAGTAATTGATACTTGCAGGTTAAATACTTATTACAATCATAATCAAACATTCATACAACTGAACAATAAACACTTCTAATGTACGCCTCAAAACTGGGATGCATCATCCACTTTGTACAACAAATAGGACATCAACAACTTGCAGACTTAATTGCATCCGGTTGCGAATTCCACAGAAGGCAAGCGGACACAGTAAATGATTTATTATACTTCATAGTCCGGTGCAAAGGTATGGCAAGAGTAGTACCACCTCTTCTAGTGTTCTTTGCACTTATGTTAGAGATATAGGCAAGTTTTTCTGCCAGGTAAGTCGGCACTCCAGTTTGTAGAATAGAATGTAACATCATCAGAGTATGATATGTCCGTAGTTCATTAAGTTTTAAGATGTTAAGAGTTTTATAATAAAGAGAAACAAGAGCATCGCGTTTTAAATAAAAAATAAAACGTATACAGTAATTCTGGGGCCGCTGCAATCTGTTAGCCAACACCACAGACATGTCACCGACTACGGTGGTACAGGAAGTAAAATGAGGAAATATAAGAGACTTTACAAGGAGCACTCTGATGTGGAACGGCAAAAGATCTTGAATTTTTTGTGGTATGTATCCCTGCAAAAACTCTTTTACACGTCTCAGTCACATAATCTCTCCAAGTCAGCTATCAATGAGTAGTCCAAGGTCCTTAACTTGGTTACAATAGTCTAAGATGTCGTTATCAAACTGAAGTCTGGGAAAGTTGTTTAAGTCTATTTTGTTCAACAGTCGAGAGTAACCCAAAGTATAAGCTGCGTTTTAACCTTGTTGATTTTTAATCCGTTTTTCCCATAAACTTGTAGACCAATTTCCAAAAAAATATATGTTTTTTTTACCTCTGTCTTAGGTCTTTGTTGCCTAAACTAAAATGGCATCTCATTTAGTAAAGGAATATTCCATAAACTGTAGTACAATGACTTGTTTAAATAAAAAATAGAGGTTTGTTAAATATCCAAAACATTTACATTTTTAAGTAAAACTAATAATAAAACAAAATACTAGTAGTTCTGTGAACAGTAGACCTCGCTCGTTGAAATAACAAATGTGGTTTTGAGCTTAGGTTAAAAATAGTGTGCCATTAAGGAAGAAAGCAGAAGGTTTAGCCAGTGAAACATTATTTTGCAATTCCCGCGATTCCGGGGTTCCTAGTTCTCGTTTTTTTCTTTTCTTGAGCTTTAACTGCTAAAGATTTTCTTTTAGGGGGCATTGTGTTTTATGTAGGTTAATAATGCGTAAGGTCTACAAATGTCACGTTATTGAGGGAAAACATAGAATTAAATATTTACAAACTTAAATAACTAACATTTAACAATGTATTTACAGTTCCGTATCATATTCCAATATTAGAAATAATGAAAACAAACGATGTTAAATCATCATGTTAGTGATCTCAACCCATGTACCAACAAAAACACTTCCCACGCTGTCCAACGGTCATTTTTTGTATGTCCTTTATCGCCACGAGGTTTCATTTGTTTCATCTCATTTTGTAATAATTCAAGTAAACCTAAGTCAAATACTTTTATAAAATAATAATTTACAAGTATACAGTTCAATTCTTTGACTACTTATTCTCTACACTTTCTTATAATAATATGTCAATTTTGGGCAAAGGATATATTCCTAAATTACTCTTCAAAACAGGCCTAGTTTTGTTAGCAGTCTATTGTAGTAAGAACATAAAAACTGGTGTTTTCAAAATAAGAAATTTGAAATTGATAAATATTTTTAAACAGTTCTATTTAGAATTAAATTATGAAACTTTTTTACATTTGTGAAAAAAATTACAAAAAATGTTTACTACTGTTTATGTAGGCCTAAAGTTGAACTTTTTCCTTTCGTTACTGAACATGCTTGTTTCTTGAGCTAATAACTTTGTTAATTTTACTTCAATCATTTTTTTTACTGGCATATATGAACCTTTATCTACAAAAAAGCTATGGAACACTTTTGAATTGGTTTAGCATAAACGTATAAAAACATGGTTAAAATACAAAAACATGGATGATTTTTAACAAATTTGGAGTTTACGGCCATCTTGTGAGCTTACCGTTAGAGATACGGAAAAAAATCAAGAATAAAATTTTGTTGAAAATCTAATTTGCTACCCTTAAAATGTTATTAGTTTTTAAATTCCACTTACGGTTAAGCCACAAACTGGCTTTAGAAAAAAGCTTACACTGAGAGAAACGGTCCGGCAGCGTTTTTTATTTTATTTAAGGGGTTAAAAATGAAAAATGAAAAAAACCGCATGCATACATGACTTGGCCTAAAAATAAGGAACGTTCATGCAAAAAATCATCAAAATCGGTCAAGGCGTTTGGCCGTAATCGTGAGACAGACGAAATGCCGAACGGTCGAGTTAAAACGGAGACCTCGCTTCGCTCGGTCAATTAATCAGTTTGTGAAGACTTTATTTATTTTTTGCTACAATTAAATGATAAGTATTTATTTTACCGCATCTTGCAATAAATTACTTACCTTATTTTAATGCCACTAAAAGAAAGAAAAACAACGGACATCTCGTAATACCATTACTCACAAATTAAGAATATGCATGTTTGTACAATGTTTAGTTTATTTGCCAATGATGTGCAAATGATGCCTATATTAATTTAATACAACAAATTTTGAAATTTTGTATAATATAATAAGAATAAATAACTATTGTAGATTTATTTCTCCATATAAATTAACCAATATAGCTCTGTCTGCCTGGAGATATATAAGTTTGACATTTATAACCCAGCATAAAGCTAGGTTTACACCTGAGAGAAAAATTGCAACAGTAATTGCGTAAGTAGTGTCGTTTAGTATAAACACAAAGATGCAGTTTTTCCAGAGAGTTGGGCGCAAGTTGTCCTGCGAGCTCTGGTGCGAGCTAGTGTCACCTGCGAGAAAATTGCGCGAGTTTACTGTCTCGCAGTCAAAATTGCAAATGTAAACAGATGCAGTTTCGCAACTGCCCTCGGGAGCGGTGTCGGCGAGTAGATAGCGGAAGTGTCCGACACTCGAGCTTGCATGTCTAAACGTGAAACTCTGCTCTAGCAATTTCTCGCACTCGCACTGTCACCCGATCAAATAGTATGAGATATTTCACGACACTCTTGTGCGAGTTGGGCTAGTCACCGTTTGTGCTGGGTTCACGTGTTTCGTATTGTTTGTATTTATTCGCGTGTTTCGATGGCTGATAACACTATGGAAGAGCAAACTACTGCCCCTGCTACCAAAACTTCGACAGATGAGAGTAAAAAGTGGTTCGATTTGGAGACGAGGAATCTAATTGTTCTATACGAAAAAAACGAAATTGTATGGAACGTGACATTGACCGATTATCGAAATCGAATTAAAAAACATGGAGTACTACGTGATATTAGCACGAAACTGAAAATTGACGTAGCTGAAGTACAAAGAAAACTACATAATGAGGTCCAACATTGTGAAGCAACTCCTCCAATTCTACAGCAGACATCCTTATGAAATTTTTAAATTATAGAGAGTCTTCAATTCTTAATTCATTTATTAAACTGTGGAACACTCCTAATTCTCTTCTTCTTTCAATCCATTCTCTAACCCAGATACTCCATTCTTTTCCGTCCGTATGTTCTCAACCAATAATCTACAATTACAAGTGCAGCAGCAGTTTTAACTCTGTCTGCTTGGCGGCATGGTAAATCGACTGGACCTTGGCGAAAGAGACCACTTGCACGAGTTGGAATTCCATCGAATGCTCTCACGTGTAAACGGATATTATACAAACTATCGCATAAACCAGTGACACTAGCTCGCGCGAGTGCTTGCAGGACAACTTGCGCCCAACTCTCTGGAAAAATTGTATCTTTGTGTTTACACTACACGACAGTAGGTGAGCAATTTTTCTCACAGGTGTAAACCTAGCTAAGCTCGAGTGTTGGACACTTCCGCTGTCTACTTGAGACACCGCTCGCGAGAGTAGTTGCGAAACTGTTCGTGCATCTGTTTACATTTGCAATTTTGACTGTCAGACAGTAAACTCACGTAATATTCTCGCAAGTTTAAACCTAGCTAAGCTCGAGTGTTGGACACTTCCGCTGTCTACTTGAGACACCGCTCGCGAGAGTAGTTGCGAAACTGTTCGTGCATCTGTTTACATTTGCAATTTTGACTGTCAGACAGTAAACTCACGTAATATTCTCGCAAGTTTAAACCTAGCTAAGCTCGAGTGTTGGACACTTCCGCTGTCTACTTGAGACACCGCTCGCAAGAGTAGTTGCGAAACTGTTCGCGCATCTGTTTACATTTGCAATTTTGACTGTCAGACAGTAAACTCTCGCAATTTTCTCGCAAGTTTAAACCTAGCTAAGCTCGAGTGTCTGACACTTCCG
>JAGFPH010000447.1:337728-352839 GCA_018207615.1 Philaenus spumarius | reverse complement strand
GTCTTTTTAACGTAATTTTATTCTTTTTAAGTGATCAGTCAGTGAGTGGTATTTGGGTTATATATATATATATATATATATATATATATATATTTGTCTCGTAGGACTATTTGTTGATCTTGTGTCAGTTAACATTAATTGTTGATCATTTTGAAACGCTTATAACTTAAGTTCTAATTATAGTAGAAATCTAATTTTGACACCATTCAATTCAGAATGAAAAACCGCATATGAAAAGTATCATGTATAGTTATATATACAAAAAAATTTACTTAATTTTAACAACACATTGTTGATCCCAAAATTACCTTCTTTGTTGATCGAAGTTCGTTTTTGTTGATCTAGCTTATTGATCAACAAACAACTGTTAAAAATATGTTTGTGTTTGTATAAAGCGTGTCCCATAAGTAAAGTAACAAACTTCGGGAAATGGTTCTGTAGGTCAAAATAAGGAAAAACTTTTATATAAACACAAACCCGAAAATGGTTCGTTTTCTAGATATCCGCCATTTTATTTTTTGTACAAAATAATTATTATCTGGAGAACGGTTTGACTGATTGAGTTCAAACTTGGCATGCAGTTTAACCAAACAATTATGTAGCTCATGAAATATAAGGGATTAAATCCAATCATTATTTTCAAAATGGCGGCTGTTTGAAAATGTTTAATCTAAATTACTCAAAAACCGTATATTTTAACAAAATATTTTAAGGAAACTTTTTTGTAACCCTTTTGATTTTCTATCGGATGGTGTAACTGTCAAAACAATCGGATGAAGGATAATAGTTCAGTTATGTGTAAATAATTGAGGGCTAAAAAAAAGGTGTCTTGAAATTTTGTTGGTTAAAATGTGCGGTTTTTTAGTAATTTAGGTTTGAAATTTCCAAACAGGTGCAATTTTGAAACTCATTATTGGATTTAATCGTTTATTTTTCTTGAGATACATAATTGTTAGGTTAAACTTTATGCTAAGTTTGAACTCAATCAGTCAAACCGTCGTTTCTCTAGATAAGAATTATTTTGTATAAAAAACGAAATTTCAATATCTAGAAAACGAAGCTTTTTCGAGCTTGTGTTTATATGAACGTTTTTCCTTATTTTGACCCATAGAACCATTCCTCGAAGTTTGACACTTTACTTATGGGACACCTGGATAATAGTTTTCCTTTGTTGTTTTTTTTTTTATGCATTGTGCATGTTATCATAAATTGTTGTGTGAATAATATATTAATAATAACTTTTTAGCACTTTTTGTTGCAATTTTCTACAGATATTACTAGTAAATATAACACAGAGTAAATAAAACTCTTCCGGAAAACGTGTTATCTTAATAATAGCTGAAACTAGAAACGGGAAGTTTGTTAAGAATGTTCTTTGTTTCATATAAGATGGTGGAGAATTGAAGTTTTATTTAATTAATTTAAAACAGCATTATTTTCCAGAAACCCTATCCCATCTATTACTAAAACTAAAACAATAAAAGAAAAATTTAATTTATGTTTTTTTTTATTTTGTAATGTTAAACGTCTCTTAACTCTTTTGGAAAACTCTTTACTATAGTTCAGCTTGATAGAAAATAGAAGCTGTAAATTATGGTCGGAGTGTTTTGACTTTGCCATAAACCAGGAAAACATCGTTTAGTTTTTTATTTAAAAATAGAAGAAAATAAGAAACAGTTTTGGAAAACTTGTTACGATATCTGCATAGTGGCTAAAACTAAGGATGCAAAATATTTGTAGAAATGTTTTTTCTGCGCCTTTGGAGATAACGAAGGATACCTATTTTTAATTTATAATTTTTAAAACGGAAGAAAATATTTAAATCCTTTCAGAAAATTTTTGACTATATTTCATTGATGGCTGAAGTTGAAAACTTACAATTTTCTAGAAATGTTTCTTTTTATGCCGTAACACATAACACTAACTACACATTTTGATAATTATTCTTAAACTGCAGAACATATGAAAACTCTTCTGAAAAACTCGTCATCATACTTAGTAACGGCAACAACTAGAAACGTAAAATTTGATAGGAATGTTTTTATTTTGTGTCGTTAGAAATAACTGGAATACATGTTTTGGTTATTTATTTTAAATCGTAGAAAATAAGAAAACTTGTTACTATATTTCGGCAACTGTTGAAACAATAAATTGTAATTTTTGTAGGCACTTTTTTAATACCGCAGGCTTAATGATTGGCTATTTTACAATTTATTTAAAACGGAAGAAAATATTAAATGTCTTGTGGTAAAAACGATTACTTTATCGCAAGAATTACTTCATATAGAATGGGGTATAGAATGTTTAAATGTGAGTTTTAACTCTCTCGTCCAGCTTCTACAGTTAGAACCAACATCAGAGTTAATTATGTTTTAACCTATGGATACTGATAACTGACACTCGATTTACTTATGCACTATGCTGCTACTCAATTTGTATTATGCTAGCACAAACTAAAGACCTTTTGTTCTTTACCCACAAGAAATATATATTTTTTTAAACACACATTCTAAAAAAATAACTTTTTTTGCAAGAATTATACACAAAAGTCTTATGGCAGTGCTATCAGAATAACTAATCTACTTAACACAGAAAAGTATATGTTTTAGTATTGTCTCCTTTATACTATAATATGTGATAGCCATGACCGGATTTTTATTCATTATTTCTACATGAATATTTCTAATCCTGTAAGTACAATAATTTTTTTAAAGATAATTAATTTTATATTTATCAATTTAAGAGAAAATCCTTTTTGTGAAGATGTAATTTCAGTACTATAGAAAACAGATCAGTTAAAATATTTGTGTCAGACTTATTATTCACTTTTACAATGTTTGCATATTATCCTATTTCAAAACATAGCAAATTAAAACTGGTTGAGTGTGCCTGTCTCAAGGATAGTAGAGTTGACTCCATAACAATATTAAAGATTTTATTCGTGGAAAAACAAACACCTCTTTCTGAATGCTATAGTATTAAATTCCTAAAAACTAAAGTAGATTGTATTAAAACTATCAAATATTAATTTATAGCATACCTATTGTTACCTTTGCCGCACAATGGGTAGTCATATTTATTAGCCCTAATAAAACAAGGAAATGCCGGCTCAAAGAGGCGATGTTAGGTCAGGTACTGGTGAGGTATCTTGGTAAACATCCAAGGGGTGGTAAGGGTCTTAAACACTTAGGCTTGCACTGTGGCCTACAAGTATTCAATTATAACTATTTTGTAGATTAACATTACTGACAAAATTATTTATTTTAGGATAAGGAATTTAATTCAATTGTTTAAAATTTTCAAATGTAGGCATATATGTTCTCGCTGATGGTGCGAGATTTCGTTTGATTGTTTCATTTAGATGTGGATTGATCAATAGATAAAAGTTCGTACAAATCATTTAAAAGTGATCACTAAATTTAGAAATATACAATTACATTTTTTATGTTAAATACGAAAATACGTGGAGGTGGAAAAGTCTGAGAACTGCTTAATATTTGGTATATAAGGAAAATTTTAAGGTAGGTGTGATTGAAGACCTACTCTATGTATATTGCAATTATATTCACAACGGTTTAAGATATGGATGTGCGGTTTTTAACATTGATTTTCTCTTAAATTTTTACATTGAAATTATGTATCAGATGACCACTTTATTATTTTTAAAAAAAGTTACATTCAAAAAGGCAGATTCAAGATGGGAGAAATTTTTTTTACATATTAATAAAATAGTATTTTTACATAGAGTAGGTTCCTTAATCATACCTACCTTCCAATTTTCCTTACATACCAAATATTAAGCCATTCTCAGAATTTTCAAACACCCTGTAATTATAAGAGTATACTGCACTTAAAGCATTGATACTATCTCGTCTCAACATATATATCAGCGTCGAAACTTCACTAGCTTTCAAACAAGACATGTAGTGTTGGTGAAAAGTATTTAACTGTTTTCTTATGAACACCTTTAAAATCAATAAACGGTACTAGGAACTGGCACATACTTTCTTACAAACATATTTAAATTACTAGGGGATACCCCTGTGTGCCCCGCACGCCAACCCCCAATGGAACCTTCTAAAAACAAATGTTATGTTTTATTTATAATAAAGTTATATGATTAATAATAATAACCTCTAAATTAAGATAATAAATAATGATAAATGTTCAAATCAAATTATTTCTTATATTTCATAACAGCAGTTATAATAATGGTTAGAAGAACCAGCAAGGCTCAGGACTACACTTTAAAACCCTAACCTAAAATCTATAAATACAAAAATAATTGCTTCAAATTTTGAAATTAGCTGTTAATGGAAATATTGGAACAGACAGCTGTATATTATCTGTCCTTTTATTCAATTTATTGTTATGGTAATAAATTGGTAAATACATGTGTTGGTTTATCATTCTAGGCCTAACCTAAGAATTTTTTCCGACTAAATTTACAAATATTTAAATAAAAAAAGGTTTTTATCTAAATGAATTATAGCCTATGTTACTCAGGTAAAGTGTTGCTTTTTATCAGTAAAACTATTTTTTCAATCGGTTCAGTAGTGCCAGAGATTACCCCCTACATACAAACAAACAAACTTTACCTCTTTATGATATAGTATAAATGTATGAAGAGTTAATAGGACAGCCATACAACCTTCCAAAAATCACACTTATCAGGTTTCTCTATGTGTGTGTCAACGTGTATCTTTTATGGGTTAATAAGTAGCAGATTTTATTTAAAAATATAATTTACTTTAACTGTCATATTATTTTACAGAACAGCTGTTTTATGTTTTTAATTTATTTATTTAATACCAAATGTTTTAATTTAAACTGCAGAACAACTGTTTTATGTTTTTAATTTATTTATTTAATACCAAATGTTTTAATGTAAACTGCAGAACAGCTGTTGTATGTTTTTAAATTCTCGTCTATTTCTTATGGGGATTTTTCGTTTTTCGGGTATCTCAAAAACCCCTTAGTTTTTAATTTTAGAAAAAACTTATATTTTTCCCTCGTTTCTTGAATCGATACCTTTAATTTGACACCTCTCCCATCATCCTCCGATTTACCAAATTCCCACAATTTTGAATCTAAAATTTTGCTTACAGAATTATATATAAGGATTAAACAGATTCACTGTGACTTCATAATTGTATGTGGGGTAGGAGAGGTGATTTATTAAAGTAGGAGATTAACTAATAAATATTATTATTATTATTATTATTATCTAGAGAGGTAACTATTCCATCAATTTCGAACAAATTTGAAACAAACACGTCAATTAGGCCTGTATAGATGCACTAAAAATTTTTGAAAAACAACCCCCTTTATGGCCAAAAAACCCCCAAAAATCAGTTATTATTATTATTAGCTAAACGAAAATTCTTAGAAAAATGCTGTTTTTTGCATTAAAGGCTACAAATAAGCCAAATTTTATCAAAATCGTTAGAGCCGTTTATTTTTATAAAAAAATAACTGATTTTTTGGGGGTTTTTTTGCCAAAAAGGGGGTTGTTTTTTAAAAAATTTCAAACCCGTTTTTCGTGCATCCATACAGGCCTACTTGACATGTCTGGTGCAAATTTGTTTGAAATCGATTGAATAGTTTTCGCTCTAGCTTTATATACATACAGACATATACATACATACAGACATACATACATGAATACATACAAACATACAGGCAGACATTTTGTAAAAAACATTTTTTGGACTTAGGGGGTCCCAAAACGGATATTTCCACAAAAATCTCAACATCGATTTTTTTGCGATCACTATACTTTCTCTGTACTATAGTATAGTGAGAAAGTAAAAGGGTTTGAATCATTATTATTGTATTTTGTGTAGCGCTAGTCTATACGGTTTGTTATTAAATAGGTTCAGTCCTCTTTCAATGTAGTGACATAGTATGTTTAATTTTTGAGCATACAGTATTACTTAATAAAATTAGTAATATTTAGGTAGTTTTTACAAGAAATGTATTTATATATCAAGCTATATGTCATTAAAAACTTGCATTTTACTACAGAGTAAACATACTTTAATTCTGGTCAGGAAGCTTTTGGCAGTCAATACAATAAACTAGGAGAAACATCAGTGAGCTTCGCATGCATATACTCTTATAACCTCTGCACAAGTATTTTATAAACTTTTGCATTAAACTTGTAAGTACTAATGATAATAAGTGGGATTAATTGTTTAAATCAAATTATTAAGTAAATGATATATAACAAGAATTATAAGAACTGTTAAAAATAACCAGCATAATTTAGGTTCTCTTCAATATAAATCTAACCTACAGACTACTCAATCAATTATTAATTGAAACAATATAAGTAACAGATGATTATTGTACCAACACTTAACATCGTCAATGTGCTCTTCTATGTCTTTTATATAGTCAAATAGTTTTTTTTAACTATTTAAGATTTTTGACTATACATTTTAAATATTTGGAGATATAACCAAACTTTAAAGGCAAAGTATGTATATGTTTAAAAAGCATTATTTGGTATTTAAGTAGAAATAAGTAGTATTTACACTAGATCTGATTGTTAGGTAATCATTTTACATATTGTCATTTATATTTATCAAAAATTCTATATTATTACTGTTGGAAACTTGAAGTTAAGTACTCGAATTAAATTTTGATAGAACTCCATATATCATAAGCAAAGTTTGGTAAAATTGTTAATTCTGAGTAAAACATAAAAATACAAAAATCAATTATGAAAACCGATTACGGCCGCCAACTTAAAACAAAACCATACAATCAAAACTTTTAAAATGTTCTTTTAAAATATATTTATAATAATTGGGTAATTCTCAACTACAGTAAATACTTCTTTAAATATTACAGCCACGTCCATAATATACTTTTTGGGCCATTGGAATTTGAAAACAAATATTTCTCTTAGATTAATTTGAGTTGCAAAATATTGAAGTTTTAGCAGAAACCAAGCTAAACCGATTCTGGTATTAAAATTAGTTTCTATAACGATGGATTGACCATACTTTAAAACATTTTTGTTGAGATATTTGCCATATTAGTTCTGGTTAAAAAAAAAATAAATAAAGAGGAACCCAGAACTAGAATACTAGAACTGAGACGTCTGGAAAACAAAAACATAAGTATAAAAGAATGAGAGAAACCACTGTCACAAGGCACCGGCGTACAAAGAATGAATCTTATTTTTTTTAGGTAAGTCAACATAGGTCTAGTTTTATTTTTTCTATTTAGTTTATACATGTGTTAGTTCTTCACTAGACAACGAGAGTTTATTTATACTCTCAAAATGTCACTTATTACTTCCTATACAAAAATGATTGCAAATGTTGTAACAACAACCAACAACAAAATGTAATAATAAACCGATTAGTTTACTGCCTATACGTAAAGTTCCCAGTTATACTATTTTCATTTAAATGTTTGGTACTCATGGACTATTTAAAAGCTTAAAACTTTTAATTCATTATTTAAATCTGTATGGTATAAACCATATTAAAAATCAAAATAATATTATAGTACACTTGCATATCTATTTTATAACAGAAAAATTATTGTCTAATTATTATACATCTAAAATAGAGTTTATTTATATTCATTTGTTTTCTTAAACCCCTAATTTTTGAATTTACACAGTTAATATAGCCAGGTAATAAATGTCAATACAATTATATCTTTAGCTTAATTAGACGCGCTCTGTAGATATCTTAAATACTCCCCCTCAAAATCCGCACTTTGTTGGTGACTTTTCTTAAAATCATTTATAAAACTCATAATATACTTCAAATGAAATAATCAGAGCAGGCCTATAGAATTTAAATTATAAGTTTAACATATTTTTATGGTGAACACAGTACATCTGGCTAAGGAATCACTCGTTATGTTACTTATAAACTTATTACACAAATTAAGGCTACGTGGTTTCATAACAACTCCATATTTCATATTGATAACTCCACTACAGTCAGATAGATTTAATGTAAGCTTCATTACGGTATATACATTGTAATTAAAGTCATTAGCACAATTTTGGAATTTTATCATCAAAGTCAAAGTTTTGTGATGTTCAGGGTTTAGAAAATAAAATATAAGTAGAGGGTAATGTCCGTTTTTTTGGAAATTAGAATGCCAGAGTTTTGGTTCTTACTTTTAGTAGTCGTGGAAGATAAAAACAATGGTGACTATTTAAAAGGAATTTCATTTAAAAACATACACCTCATCTAACAGGCCATCCGAGCAGTGCGTACTAAAGCAAACGAATCAGTTTAGCCAAAAACTGAAACCCCACAAATTCTTTTCTAAAGAAACTAAGGAGAGTGTTTTTTTCATTTTTCATTTAACTGTTGGAAAAGTGACCGAATTCGATATAGATTGAAATTATATATCATAATCAATGTTTGTTAAAATTGTAAGTTTTGAGTAAAACGGCTAATTAGTAGTAAATAAAAATACGCAAACCGTTTATTGTCACCAACTTGAAACGGGAACAAAAAATATATAATTATATTTTTAAACGATACTAGTAAACGAGCAATAAAATTATGATACCCATGTTTAAATTAAACATTTCTTCAAAGTTGCATTAACCACCAAAATATGCCTTTTAGAGCTCTGAAATATGAAATAATATATTATGTTTAGATTTTTTCATTTCAAAATAGTGGGGTTTAATTAGTTTGCTCACTATGGTATTATTTTGGTGGCCTGTTACTCTTTGAATATGTAGATTGACTTGTTTTTTCCCTTTAAAATACTACATCAAAGCTTAAAACATTTAATTAATTATAATAAGTACGGTATAAACCTTAATAGACATAATAATAATACAATAGAACATTCGCACATTTAATTGTGCAATTTATAGAAAATAAAAATTGTACGTCTAAAATTAATGTTTTAAAATAACGAGATATAGTAAAAATAATAAACATTTACCAGATTAAGCAATGACTCCGAAATTTCCAACAGTAGACCCTACATATTTATAGTTCATCTGTTTTACAACTAATTGAACTAATTCAACCTTGAAATCCACATATAGAGTAAGTATTGCAAATTAATTTAAAACTTTTTGATTTTGTCAAAACAAAATTATTGTTCTTTGGAGAAATTTAACAATGCATGGATACTTTACAAATCCATAATACAAATTTGAATTTATTTAGTCTATCAAATTAACCCATAGTTAAGGAGCTTATTATATTTGCCAAAACTTAATATTTTCCCGTTTTGCCTATTTTAATTTACAGCTTTCCTTAAAATATTTATGTTATTTCTCCTCGTGATATTTCAAAAGTCGAATGGAGTATTTTTATGTAACACAGTATTTAAAAATAGCATGCACTTCAAATCACTGACTTATTTAAATCCATTTAAATCAACTTGTTTCTAATTGTTACAACTACAAGACGAGATTATGTAAACTTATGTCTAAGTACGTCTAAAATATGTCTAATCAACCATTAAAGAAATGAAGAAATAGTAAAAGATATTTAGAAAAACCCTTCTCTATTTCCTTAAGATTTAATGCTGGTTGAAATATTGAGAAACAACTAAGTTGTTCAGTTGTTAAAAGTGAAAGCTAAATCACATGACTAGCTGCTACCTGCCTTCTGTCCCTTTGTCCCTAACGCACCCAGAACGTACCCAATAACTATGTAGTTTAGAGTTTTCTACATATTTGTCAATGGTCAGTTTGTTTCATTTGACCAAATGTTGAAAAACATATGAAGAACAATTTCATCCTAGCTTAGGTAAACATATTATTTCAATTACAACTGGAAATTATTTGCTATTCAATATGACCAATAGCGTTGCTTCAATGTTCTCTACTTCCGTTTCCATCGTAACGATTTAAAATGGAATTGTAAAAAAAAAACTTAAAGATTGACATGGGACATGCTGGCTTTAAAATTGTTGTAGATATTTAAATTTCCAATATTCCGCTTACTATTTTATTTTGTGTGAAATAATAATAAGTGACCGCTCTTACAGGTACGAAAATGGCGCGGCGGTTTTAACAAAACGATTTACTTTTTTAATCAATGCTAAATCTCGTTTTGAAATTATACATTAAACATAGTCCATTTTAACACATCAGAAAAGTTTTGAAACCAAATAAGTAAATCAATGTATTTACTGATAAACTAAAAATATTAAAGATTTATGTGAACTGATTTCAAATCGTTACTTATTTGGAAATATTAAAACAAACCAAAAAGCAGGACTAATAATGCCTATAAAATACATTTATCTGTACTATAAATGATGTCATCCATCTAATTCATTGATATTCACGAACTTCAATATTTTTACTGCATGACTAAGTTAGGAACACACATTTGGAAATAAAAAATAATTTTAAATATTGAATCCAAAGAATTGATATAGGCAATACTACTGACAATTTTCATTGTACACAATGTCTAAACTATTTTTGTTAAAAAAATTTTGTTAAAAAGCAATAT
The DNA here is from genome assembly GCA_018207615.1 of Philaenus spumarius. Lineage (NCBI taxonomy): Eukaryota > Metazoa > Arthropoda > Insecta > Hemiptera > Aphrophoridae > Philaenus > Philaenus spumarius. The sequence continues at coordinate 342,367 of JAGFPH010000447.1, read as the reverse complement.
ATCGTAAGCAAAGTTTGGTAAAATTGTCAGTTCTGAGTAAAACAAAAATACAAAAACCAAATACGAAAACTGTTTACGACCGCCAACTTAAAACATAACCAAGAAAATATTAACTTTAAAAAGACCTTTATAATTATGTAACACCGTACTACAGTAAATATTTCTTCAACAATCTCAACCTCGTCCAAAATATACTTTTTGGGCCATTGGAATTAGAAAACAAATACTTCTCTTAGATTCATTTTTGGGTCAAAATATTGAAGTTTCAATAGAAACCAAGCTAAACTGATTCTGGTTTTATAATTAGCCTAGTTTCTAATAATGGATTGACAATATTTTAAAACAAAAGTTGTTTAGACATTTTCCATGTTATTCCTCTCTAACTCTGGGAATCCTCTTCTGGGTTCCTCTTTATTTTATTTTTTTTAACCCACTGTATTCCAAGAAATAAAGAGGAACACAGAACTAGAATAATAAAACTGATGTGTCTAGAAACCTAAATATATTAGAATAAGAGAAACCACTGTGACCAGGCACCGACTCACAAACAATGACCTTATTTTATTTTTTATAGTAATGCGATACATAATGTGGTGCAATATATCATTATATGACAATTTTAAAATAACATTTTTACTGAAGTAAGTTAGGCCTACCCAGTTTGTTATACTTTTAAAATTAGTAAATTAGTTTTATTATCATCTTTAAGTTGATTTATTATTGTTTCTTCTTTACTAAAGCCTAATTCAGGTCTTCAAACCACTTCATAATTTGTTAAACATTTCCCATTTCAAAACAAAAACAATTGATCCAGTGCCCATGAGTCATAATTTTTATATGTCGTTTGTTATTCGCCTAATATAAATATTCCCCAAACTCAACTATGTTAATGGCTAAATTACAAACAATATCTTTCCTAAAGCCTGTTTATAGTTACAGGTTTTCTTAATACTATTCGTTGTTATTTTAAGTCTCTGTGAGTATTTATAAAAACACGATATTTTAAAATGTAATTTGTAACAAATTTACTGCATTCAATAAATTTGTTTAAATTTATGTTTTTTAAGTGCAAAAATTACGAGAAGACTTATCTATAGGCCTACTTATATCTAAAACTAAATCGAAGAATATCAAAATTAAGCATTGATATAAGATATTATTCAAATCTGCTTATACAACAGCTTTGAATTCTAACAAATTTTCTTCACTATAATGCCAATTGAGGCTTCCTATAAGCACACTAAAAATCCCCCCTCCCCGGAACTTGCCGCCATATTGTATTTTAAGTCACTTTAAACTTGTTATTATAAGTGAATATATAAACTATTTGTTTTAGTAGTATCAATCGGATCTTTAGGTGAATTCGATATACTCTGAAGAAATATTTAACTGCTCTTTAAAATTATTTATAAAACTCATAATCAATTTCAACTGAAATAATCAGCATTTAGCATTTAAATTATAGAGAAAAGTTATTAACAATCCTCAGTTTAGAAAATATTGAAACAGGAAAAAGTTGTAATCCTACTATTTATCACAAGCAACTCAACTTCAAGCACATAATTCAAAACAAAATAAAAGTTGATGAGTTTATTTAGCATGAAGTGTTTATTTGATAGTAAATATTATACAAATTACGGCTACGTGTTTTCACAACAACCATATTGCTAAATCCACTGCAGTCAACTAGATTTAATGTAATCTTCGTTAAATAGATTGTAATTGAAGTAATCTGAAGTTTGGAATGTAATCGTCAAAGTCCAAGTTTTGTGAGGTTAGGGATGTACAAAGGTATAAGTCAAGAATACTGTACTTATTTTTGGTAATTAGAATACCAGCGTTTAGGTTATTACTTTTAATAGTCTTGGAAGATAAATGGTGACTATTTTGAACCTTAGTAATACGTTTAAAAAAAGTTGTTTTGTTTAGATCACCCGAGCAGTCCGTAAAAAGAGCAAACGAATTAGTTTAGACACACACGGAAACCCCACAATTTCTTACCTAAAGAAACTAAGGAAAGTGTTTTTTCATTCTTCATTTAACTTTGGAAAATTGACCAAATTGGTTATTGAATGAAATCATATACTATAATCAATGTTTGTTAAAATTGTGACTTTTGAGTAAAATGGTTAATTAGTAGTAAATAAAAATACGCAAACCGTTTATTGTCACCAACTTGAAACGGAAACAAAAAATATATAATTATATTTTTAAACGATATTAGTAAACGAGCTATAAAATGATGACGCCTATGTTTGAATTAAAAATGTCTTCAAAGTTGCATCCACTACCAAAATATGCCTTTTAGAGCTCTGAAATATGAAATAATATTTTATGTTTAAATTTATTGTTTAGTTATTTATTGTTTAGATATAGCCAATACTAAGGATAATTTTCATTATACACATTGTCTAAACATTAATATTTTTTATTAAATCCAAAATATCTTAACATAAAAGTTGTATTAGTTGTAAAGTTGTATAAGAGTTGCGTAAAATTTTAACTAGCTTTTAAACTAGTACTGTTGATAAAAAACAAATTACGAAACTAAACCACTACTTTGATCAATTCCTTACCATCAGTGGATAGTTATTATTAATTCATTTTGTGTAGCACTAGACTTATACGGTCTGTTATTATTCAAGTCTTTTTCTCTCCTGATGTGGAGTCATTGTTGAGCATTCTTTATAATAAAACAAAAATATATGAATTTTAAAAAGTTCACCAGAAATTTGTAGGTAGTTTATACATTTCGATTGAAATTTGCATTTTAGTTCAAAGGCCATGCAATGCACTAAACTGTAGACAAACGAGTAAACGTACCTTAATTTTTGTTCGTATTAGCTTTTGAAAATCATTTTAATATACAGGGGGAAACTTAAGTGTACTTCGCACGACAACAAACTTACAACTTACAAACAAATATTGTATAGATTCCTAGTAATCACAAACATAACCAATAAATTAAAAATATACATAATTAAATGATTCAAAGTATTAAATCAGATGTTAATTGAAATATTATAGTAAGAAGATGATTACTGTACCAGCACTGAAATGATGTTCAATGAGCTTATTCATGTATTTCAAGTAGTCAGATAGCTTTTTTAAACTATTTTATTCTTAAAATGTCTTTAAATTATTTGTATATTTTAGAACATACAAACATTAATTATATTTGAAAATCATTAAGGATCACCCACTTCAATGTGATCAACAAAGTAAATTTGTTGTTATTTTTAACTTTTTTAAACCTTTGAAATTAAGTAACACTTAACCTACGTTTACAGTATACATTTCTTTGAAAATAACCCCATCACCAAACTATGCCTTTTTACTATTCACTGGGATGTAATTTAAAAAATATTTCTCTTTGATTTTTACTTCCCCCCCCCCCCCCCCCTATACGTAGTATATGGAGAAAGTATTGTTTACGTCCAAACTTTCGAATTTGAATTTTTAGTGGAATTATCTGTTTTGGTGCCCCTTTTCCCAAAAATATTTTTAGTGAAATAATTTGTTTTGGTGCTCTCTGAACCCAAATTACTATCATTGGACCATTGGACCATTACTGAGTACTAACATTGGACGTGTCAGGTCGTTTCATAAGTGATATGGCCATAAATTCAATAACAAAAACATAACTACAAAATAAATTATAAAACAAATTATAAAATAAATAAATAATTGTATTATAAGAACAAAATATGACGGACAAAACTATTAGGTCTACGTTCTGTTGAACAATACACTTGTAAGAAGTTAAACCTATTTTGCAGTAGGTTTTGGAAGAAAAATTTAACTATAAACACTTTTTCTGAACGTAGACGTTTTCAACAATCAATGCATCAAATATTTTTTACTTTAAATTGGAAAGATTCAAACTATTTTCTTTGGACTTAGGATCACATTCGTGGAGCCAAGTCTTGCCAATTATTTTCAAACCAACTACATCAAAATGAAATTGTCTTCAAAGGTTCTTACATTTCCTTCGCAAGTATATTTTAAACATAACATAAGAACCTAATCTAAAATTATCAAACCATATTGTAGAAATGTTAACAACGCCGGTTTGTCGGAATAGTGTCAGACTCTATGTCTGAAGAAATGAATTTAACAATAGAAATATTGCTGACAATTATTACCCTTGTGGCAGCCCCTCGACCCTAACGTAGAGTACGTTCACTCTAACAACATTGTTTCGTTATATAGACTTATCCGAATAAATTAGTGGGATTTTTTAAAGTTGAAATCATGAAGGTTAAATTGAGGACATACGTAAACGTTTACATTTTAATTTTTACTGTAAACGATTTAGTTGGCATTGGGTTTAGTATTTTTAGTAAATCAATAAAGTACATGTGTTACAACATGATTTGACGAAAATTATGGTGCTATTCTGTGCTAAAATATTTTTGTGTTTGTTCAGTTCTAGAGACTCTTAGAAGCAATTTTACGTTTTAGTTAATTCAAGTTTCATCTTATTGTAAATTGAGCATCTGTCAGTTGCAAGATATCTGTAATATAACAAATCTTTTAATTTCAAATATATAAAAAAATTATTTAAGAACGAAAAGAAAACCAGAAATTTATTTCGGCACATTTAGTTATTTGAATAAACTGTCCATGCACTAATTCT
>JAGFPH010000447.1:260047-313941 GCA_018207615.1 Philaenus spumarius | reverse complement strand
ACTCTGAAGATGGTGACCAGTAGCGGATAAACTCTGAAGATGGTGACATGTTAATGCAGCGAAACCAGTAGCAAAGAAAAATTTTTATGGGATGACATTAGTTGAAATAATACACAGCTTGTTACATAAATATAAATGTTTAATAAGTGAAACTTACCTTGCCATCATTTGAAATCAAACTATCTTGTCCTACAGCTGCAGATTCACGAACACAACCTAGTTTACAAGAGATAATATGAGTAGTGTTCTCTGTCTAAGGGGATATTTCATTAATCAAATTCTAATAGGCCAAATAATTTTAACTACAGTGCATGTATTTTCAGTAGAACACCGTAAGTGCAAATTAATAGAAGTAAATTCAGTTTCAATTCTGTCAATAACACTAATTTTTATGAAGAATTCATCCTTCTATATATGATATGGGCAAATGATGAAAAATTGTAAAAAACAAAAATAGCTACATAGCTATTTAGTTTGTCACCCATCTTATGTTTCTATGACTAACAAATCAAGTTTGAAAAATGAATCCCACGGCTAAAACAAAGTATAACTGTAAAATAAATGTAAAAAATAAACAATAAAAACAAAATTCAAAATTCACAGATAACCTCACAACTTCTTCAGTTGTATTTTCTCCATTTAGTGTGTAGAACACTATTATTATTTACACTTTATAATTACAAACACTAAAAGAACACTTACAAATTATAAACTTTGCATCAATAATAAACCACTGATAAATGAAAAAACTTACAACACAATCAGAACTAATGACAACACACATCGAGTTACATCGCTAAGCAGGCAAACGTTGATTGCAGAATGCACACAGCTGATCAGACACGCTTGTGCACCATCTGATATTTATATGATATTTTTGTTGGCCAGTATTATAAAAATTCCAAAGGTCAAAGACATATAAACTAATAAAGATGACGAGAATACCTGATGTCGAAAATATGCCGACTGAGCTGAGCTGTAGAATTAAATTAGAGAGGCCTGAGGTATACTCGGGCATCGGTAGCTGGCGCCGCGAACCCGGCCCGACCTATACTCTGGCTCAGGGTTCCAAGTGTTAAAGGAATACCTGATTTACTCAATCTGTAAGCCTTCTTTAAGGCGTAACAAGGTCTTATTTATGTCTGGAGTTAAATAGGCGATTAGAACCTACATATTAAAATCATCAATATGTGTTACATAAACTAAATTAAATTATAGAAATTACAGAATTAAAATACAGAGGACGGGCATAGTCATTATGTTAAGACTAGTGAAGCTTTCTTTATAAGACTGTCAATATGAGAGATTTTCTATAATTCTGATTGCCTTTTTCTACGATAGAAACAAGCACTCGATGAGTTTGAGTGGCTTACCTTCAGAGTCTGATACCATATAACTTTAGTGATTGAAATAAACCAAAATACACATACAAAATATTGTAGTACCTCCTTACTAAAACAATATTTAAGCTTTCTTAACAAATAAATGATATTTCAGGTTGCCCTGTAAGCCTGCTATACAAGTAGATCCAAACTAGCTTTACCATTGCAGTTTCATTATTCTGTTGAGAGTAAAAACTATGCGCCTCAACAGTTTTATTACCTGTTTAAGGCAAAGTTGTTAACAGAGAATCAGGTTTTAGCAAGTTATAAGGAATTACACAGCTGAGTATTTTTGAGTCAAAATATCTTAGTGTGAGCTGAGCAAGGTGGTGTCACCTGTATGAGAGACACGGGAGGTTACATTGAAATTAATTTATTTCAGTCTACAGTCAAATCCTAAATTATATGAAATGAAAGGTAAGGAAGTAATCCAAAGCTCAAATAATGTTAAATTTCTTGGCATTAACCTAGACTCAAATTTAAATTGGAAAAGTCACATTTCAAGTTTAGCCGAGTCACTGGCGTCAGTTGGCTTTGCTCTCAAAATGATTTCCTCTGTGACTAGTTTAAAAGCAACAAAAGCCGTTTATTTCGCCTATGTCAGTTCTCGTCTAAGATATGGGGTGGCATTCTGAGGGAACTCTGTTGAATCAATTAAAATATTCCGTTTACAAAAAAGAATTTTACGCTCAATGTTCCATCTAAATTATAACCAATCTTGTATACCTTTTTTTTAAAAAAACATAATATTTTAACTTTTCCTTGTATTTATATTTATGAAACATTAATTTTCTTTTAAGAGCAATCATAATATGTTTAAAATTAATCAGCACTACCACAAATACCCTATCCGTAAAAAAAATTTCAATATCCTGTTCATAGACTTAAATTGTTGAACGCGGAATTTATCACTCTGGTATAAAGTTGTTAAATACACTTCCAGAAAATATTAAAAACAAAGGTTCTATCCACAGTTTCAAGAGTTCATTCAGGTGCTACCTCCTAGGAAATGTGTTATATTCTGTGGAAGAATATCTTTCCAGAGGTACCTGAGCCCAGTCTGCAGGTGTCGGGAAGGGCTTATTTGTTTTGAAAATATATATAAACTGTGTTTTTTTTAAATAAAATTTTTATGTAAATTTATGTGTGATTTTGTGTATATGTATGTTTTATTGTTTGGTACTTTTATTTATATAACATATGTAATTAATGTTATGTCACATGTTCCATTGAAATAAATAACAGAAAAAGTGATGAAAAAGAATAAATAAAAATATCATTTACATTAGAAACAAATCACACTTCAAATCTATTGATCCAATCAAAATCAAATAACTTTTTTATAAATATATGTTTGCACATGTAAAGGTTGTTTCAAAATATACTCGATATATATAGCCTACTTATATCTTTAAATTGGTTAAACTATGGAAGTGTTTGGATTTACAAGCCAACAAAGAACTAAATTTTTTATAATTGTTTATTGTATTTTCAAGGCTTATATACTTACCAGGAAGTACAGATCGTTGGATCGCTCGGAATGTTTGAGACTCTCTTTGAATTTTATCTGAATTTATAGACAAACATTCTTCATCCTTTGACAGTGGGCAAAACCCAAAACAAGAAGGCAACTCGTAAGCATACAGCAACGTTCCTTGGGCCAGCTTTATCTTTTGCTCATCTCCTGGCATGCTCTAAACAAAATATTAAAAAATAAACAGTTTAGATAAAAATCAATCATTTATTTTAATTTTACACTTGCACTTGGTTAGACAAAAGTCTGGAATATAGTTTTTATTTAAGATATGTAACGACAAATGGTGCTGGATATATTTTGTCTGTCTAGGTCATATCAAAATCCATATCCAACTGTTCTCCCTCTCAAATATATAAAATTTATTGTTTTAAAGATTTTTAGGAGCAACCATGTTATAATAAACGGACTCACTCTTTTTAATTAATTAATTTATAAATAAAATGCTCTTAATAAATTTATAACGACTTTATTTCAAGCCACTAAGTTTGAAGTTAATTTACAACAAAAGGTTGATTGTATTTAAATATCTTAAATTACCTAAATAGATAATTCAAAATTTATATAGGATTTAATTCTATTTATTTTAATGTCTGTTACTCTTCAATTACAAATATTTCATTTAAGCCTTGAGCACAATGTATAGTTATTTTATTGTAACAATTTGATTTTATGTTACTTAATTTGAGCTCTTTTATCTCGGGTAGAGGGTTGGTAGTTATTAAATATGCAAATTTTGCAACTTAAATCTGAACAAAATGAAAATCTTACAACTAGAAAATTAAAGTTCAAAAATGGTATATCAAAATCTGAATGTTTGTTCAGGTTTATTAATCACTGTTCAAATATTATTAATTTTCAAATTTTGAAGATAAATCCAGATGAATTTAAATTTTAAAAGATATTTTAACTTGCAAATTTCCTTACGAATGGTTATATAGTCTTAGGATTTGTCTTTATACTTTTATTTACTTGTTGGTTATATAAATACCAGTAAATTACCGTGAAAAATCACAGGCGGATTAATTACATACACATCAGAAGTACATCATTTATACAAAATACTATTTACACATCACACTTTATCTAGGCCTACCTAACTATGCAGACGGGGATTTTTAACTCGGTAAATATGTACAATTATAAGGACTGTAAAACTGTAGGAATATTTTTAAGATTTTGTGTTTATGTATATTATTATATATATTGAAAGAAAGATAAAAATATTATCTTTTAATTGCCTTTTATTTCATATTGATAGATCAAATTATTAAGAAGTTATTAATATTATAGGCTATATTAATGATTGAAGTTGTAAACATAACCAAAAGTATAATCTACGCTAGGTTTTGTTTGCGTATTACAGATGATGGGTGAAATCAGCTGTTATATTATTAAGTTTAACAATATTTATTTCTTCTTTAAATGTTACTCCACGTACCCTCGTACGTACACTCGCTTTTATAGGAGTGGATGGTCAATCTTCTTCTGTATTTTAATTAGGTTCGGTTTAGCCTTTTCTTATGCTCTTAACAAAATTGTGGATCTCCAAATACATCTGCCTTGGACAAAGGATACCTCAGAACTGATACGCAGTTTTTTTTAATAATCCCGGGCCCTACAAAGGCAACTGCCTTTGGTTGTGAAATGTCAGCCACTCATACGCGTACTGGCACTGCGTTTTGACTTATAGAATTGTTCTAATAACGATTTTTAATATATTTTATCCACTATTCCATTATTTAAAACTGTTTATTTTGTCATTTTCACTCTTATATAACCAATAATTCACTGAACATCTGTGATCAAACTCATCTGTAGGCCTACGCAGCTAGCCTAAAACTGTTAGATAATCGAAAGTTATCATTTTGGTAACACATTTCTGCAATTTTTAATTTGTTTATCTTATAACACTTTTTCCCTTTATCAATGGGTTCTTAATTTAAATAAATTTACAACGCTTGAATTTACTCTTACTTATGAAATACAATTATATACAAGGTTAGTAACTAGGTTCCTTCCTTCTCATTTAGGTTATAAAATTTGTTGTTATTATTTGTTTTTTTTGAAAAAGGTAAGTTTAAAAAATAAGTTTATTTAATTTAGCTGTAGTTATTTACAATACATGCTTTGATAATTATTTGTTCAATATTTTTAAATTCCGAAGATATTTACAAGTTTTAAAAACAGATTTTGAGGTTAACCTCTCTCTATGCTTCTTTATACACCTTAATTTTCTATTGCTCTTATAACCACAAACCCTTAGATTTATTTAATTTATAGTTTATCAATCATTGAAAATGTTACAATGTTGATATTATTTCATTTTCTCATTTTACTCTAAAAGAACACATTTATTTGGGGAAAATACCATCTATGTTGAGATATTAATAATTGCTGTAATTAAAGGGCTTATGAGTAACTTTAAGCATATAATTCCATTATATGAAAGCTTTTAACCACTCTAGCAAAGAGGAAATATTTACTTAAAGAATCTAAGATCTACCTTAATCTGTGCTCCAATCAATTCAGTTAATTTTATATGAGTTGATGAGATCCCACAAAGCTCAGAGAGTTGACTTTTTAATGTGGAGTATGTATCATCCATGTTCAGCCGCATTCCATATTTTACAGGTACCGATCCATCCAATTTAATTACTGCAAATAAAACATATTTCTTTAACCCTTTGACTGCCATGCCGTTTCACTGCACGGTACTACGCAATACCGCCAAGGCCATTATGACACTACTACATGAAACCAATCATATCTTTGCTAATATCAAAGATAGAAACATGATTTTGATGTTCTTTTCTTCAGAAATGGACTACACATACGTTTATGAAAAAAGTGAATTGACTTGTTCTAATATAGTTTATTATTGAAATAATATTTTAAAAAATTAAAATTTATTCAAAAAAATAATTTTAAATTATCACAAGTCTAAGGAAAAAACCATTTTTGCTTCTGAGCGGTACATTTTATTTTTTATTAATGTATTGAGAATAAATCCTGAATTTTTCATAAAAAAATATAAACATTTGATAAATTTTTATTTGTAAACATATACTGTTTGATATTTTAGCATTTTAAGAATGAAATGTGAAGTCTACTATTTGTGTTAGGCCTTTATAGTAAAATTGTATGATAAATTAAAAAAGAAACCATTTTCTTAGAAAAATTACACCTAATATTGCAACAAATGATACAAATCAAGAACATTTTAAATCTAAGAATATGTTTTATGTTTATCAAAGTTATGTTTTAACTTACCAAATAAATAATACAGGCTATGTCACAAAACAAAAGACACTTGTTAGTTCATATTGAACAAATGTTTATACAAAGATGGCTTATTTTTAACACAAAAAATTGTTTTCAAAAAGAATTTACAGAAAATGTTTATGTAGGCCTATTTTATTTGGAACATCTATGATGATCGAAGCAGTAAAAATGCACTCCCAGTTTACATTTACTACACACAGTTCTGTATTGTAATAAATTGACAAGTCGATATAAACATATCGATATATATATTTTGTTGGCTTTTATTTGGTATAAGAATAGGTAATATTACGTAAAGAATAATACTTCAACGGAATATATCGCGAGCCGATCATATCGGCCAGTGACGGTATTCGTAAAGAACACCGTAGCCGACTAGATCGGCCCGCGGCAGTTTACGGAAGGTTTCCAAAAGCCGACTAAATCGGCCCGTGGCAATATTAAAAATGTTTCTAAAAGCCGATTAAATCGGTCCGTGGCAGTCAAAGGGTTAACAGCTGAGTGAGTATGGTTTCATAATAGATTATATTCGAAAATATAAGTAAGCAATCCACTAAAAAATATATTTCTGCAATAAATTTAAATGATTTCATATGACAAATAAATTTACAGGTGAATAGGAAACTTAAAATATACTTGAAAATATTTGAAACAATATATTTAAGCTTACACTGTGATGACATGTGAGGCACAGGTAACACATGGACGTACGGGAATAATTTTTACCCGTTCATAAATTTTTGCAATTATCTATTTACAAAATGGACCACTGAAGAACATTGCATACTTAGATAGTCTACCAGGAGAAACCCGATCATACAGAGTATTACTTGAATGAAGATAATGAACCCGGAAAGTTTAGTTTCTTGAATCGCCATTTTGTAGTACTTTTTTAAAATACTGAAATTTTGGAAGTAGGAGACGTATCGAGTTAAAATTTGGAATAGATTGACTATTTAACTTTTTGAAAGTGTACTAAAACCGAACTTTCTATTGTACAGTTTAAAATGGCCGGTTTTAAAAACGTTTAACGTCAAACAACTCAAAAACCGTTAACGAAAAAATTACAAAAGACATATTTTCCTCTTTTAAAATCAAACAAAATATTAAAAAAAATTTAGTCTAAAGGATAACCGAGTTATTCACATAAAAACAAAAACATAAAACGTTAGTCGCCATTTTGAGTGCTTTAGGGGTTACATTTGCATTTTTCATCTAGGAAATGGATTTAATTGTTTATTTAATTTTTTTTTAGAATTTAAACAATCTTTAGTTCTAAGATAGTCTTGGAGTTGTAGACAACTATCTGGAAATTAAGTTTTTTTTCTTATTAACTTGGTTGTTCTTTGAACTACCGCTTTAAAGACATTAAATGCAATTTTGTGTATCGTTAAAAAATGGAAAATATTTAGTCAGTTTTAATTTATTTGTAAAGTTAACGGTTTTTGCTTTATTGGAAGTAAACAATTTTTAACAGCTACCATGTTGAAACCTTACAAAAGAAAATGTTGTTTTTAATACACTTGTAAAAGGTTTTTAATTTAAGTGCGTAGGATTTACTGCCTACAGAAGTGAATGTTAAGCGACATAGTTAGAGTAGGCGCTCATAACTCCATTGGACTGCCAACTACCTGTGTATTTTCATTTGCTGTAAATACAACTTCAGAATACTGTTGTTTCACACAATGTTGTAGGGGTGTGCAAGATCTCGAAACTCTCGAGAAGTAACAAGAAATAACTCAATATTGTCTCGATCTAATTGTCAAGAATAAAATTCATTTCCCGGTTGTACTTGTCTCGATACATTTTTAAAATCTCGAGTTTTTCTTTTAGTCCTCAAAACTTCAAATGTTACATTAGAATCAAAAGAAGATTAACAGAAGTTTTCCAAACAACTCAACAGGGAAGTGATTAGGTTATCTCAATATCTTATTTAAATTACCGTGACACTGATGAGAAATAACTTAGCATAGTAGAGATTGATTTTTTATATAACTTTGGGGTTTTAGTAAAATAATGCCAATTCATTATTTAACTAAAAATAAATATAGATAAATACAAATGAATATGTTGCATATGTAGTGTAAAAGGTTATTAATCAATGGACAACAGTTAAAGTACATATCTATGATATACATTATATCTGTAAACTTAGTAGTAATAGCAAATCGAAAGAAGGATAACTTATTAATAATTAACTTTTCCCCATATATATACAATACATTATATTAAATTTCTTTCAACAATGTAAAAAGGTATTTGATATTTCTCACTTTCAACTCGAGATTAAAATTTTGGTTCATTCTTCTTCCAAAAACACTATTCTCGTTTTTTCTCGATCTTGTTAAATTGTATTTAATAAATTCTCGTTTCTCGTTTGTTCCTAAACCTCAGCTCTCGTCTTTTTCTCAATCTCGATAATTTGATTAAACAACATCCCGTTCTCGTCTCGAATTCAAAAAGTCAATCTCGCACACCCCTACAATGTTGGTATACAATAGTATAAGATCTGCAAAAAATTGGCTTTTAGATGAATTTGATCACAACATTTATTTAATTTTATTGTATTTTTTTTGCTTGTTCAACACAATTGAACATATTTTTTCAGAGGATGATGTTAATGGAAAACTAAACAGCGATTCCAACGTTAATCCCAAAAATATTCCAGGTAAATTGTGCCTGTTGTGACAAATGTTTCAAAACAACAAAAATTTTAATATCTGAAGACTGTTTCAAAACTTTTCATATTATGAAAATTTGTCAACATAGTTTTATGAGTATTTTGTACGGATTTGTATATTTTGGTGTCAGTATTGTAAACTTTTAATATTTTCCAAAAGTAGGTTCATTAGAAAAAACTTACTATGATTTCTGTTCGACTAAACCCAGGTATTATTGCATGTTGAAAAGAAAAGATTTGATATGAAAGTAGCCTTAGACATAGAAAAATCATTTCGAGAAAATCACAAATTTACCAAATTTTACTTCCTTCTTTATAAAGTACTGTATATTTAAAAGAGAAAGTATTTTAACTATAAAAAATTCAACCTAAAGATTGTATACTTTAGGTCACCAAACTATATCCGTGTATCATTAGGTAAACTCAAAATCACAATGATCTAAATGGATGAAATGTGGTATGTGGTCCTTACAACAAAACTTTAGATCTGAATCAACTTCTGGAACAAATCCGTCAACCGTAAGAGATACGCGTAGATCTAAAAACATAATTACACAACAAATTTTGCAAAATTAAAAAATTCAACATAATGTCATGTGATGAGTGATTTTTGACAACACTTTGTAAGCAAAATTCTCATGCAGAGTATACAAAGAAGTCAAGGAGAGAACAATCCTAATTTTGTTTTAACTTTTTGAGAGGAGTATGACTAAATTTAGAAAAATAGAGTTTTTAGACTCTAAGGTAAATTTTGTGCTTAGTACCACCACCATGTGTACAGATACCGGAGCAAATGCTGACACTTGAGCAAACCGCTATTTACCTGACTAAAAACATCAGTAACCGGTACATCTCTGTTTAACATGTTCACTGCTAAGGACGCACATGTGAGCTTAACACTATGAGAAGCGGCCGACACACAGTGCATTGCACGCCAACCCCCATATTGGGAGTACTTTCAATACACAGTGCATTGCGTGCTTCGCACACCAACCCCCGTTTTGGGATTATTTTCAATACACAATGCATTGCGTGCTCCGAACACCAATTTTAAGCCTATGTGCTATGGACGCACATGTGCGTCTGCTTTAAAATATTAGTGATTATTACGTAGAAAGGTTCAAAAATAAAAAATAAAATAATTTCTACTCATTTAGGCTATAAATATAAAAAATAAAAGGTCACCTCCTAGCAAGGAAATACGAAATTTGCTTAGCAGTGAGCGTGTTAAGGGTGAGGTAAACATCCACTAGTTCGTTTGAAGGATGAGTCACATTAGGAAGCGGTGTTGGAAAATGTTTTTTTTTTCTCCACTTAAGCCCTTTTCCCACACCCCCGGCCCATCGCGCCAGGACGAGGCCAAGTGCCAGGTTTAACGCAGATATCTGTACTAAATGTCTAGTTTGTAACCTTATTGGTAGTTCTAATAATTTTGTGACAACAAGTGATGTATTATGAGATGTATAAAAGTATTTATGGCAATTGCTAGTCGATTCAGCATTTAGTGTGCTCTAGCTCTTTAATTATATAACTAATAAGAAAAAATTTGCTCATGAACGTAACCAAGTGGTATCCGGAATTGATGCTGAGAAAATATAATTATTGTTAAGAAAAGCTGATAAACCATCAGACAGGATTTCATCTTAAAGACCACTATGTTTGTTAGATACAATGGGGAAGCTATTGTAGGGACTCGTGCAGAGGATTGAAATATTAAAGCACAAAAATAATATAAATTTACCGCAAAGGCAGTTTGGCTTCAGACGAGGAAGATCGACTGTTGACCTATTCTAAAAGTAGTAGATATCAATCGCTAAGGAGGGAATAAGTGGTCAGGGAAAGAGAAAGGGGTTCTGTGCTTTAATAGCCATTACATATGAGAAATGTCTTCAATCTAATAAGGTTGATAGGAGACTATTTTAAGGACAGGTCGGTAATCCAATGACTTGTGGTGTTCCTCAAGGATCGTGTATAAGGCCATTTCTTTGGAATGTAATGAAATATTAGAAATACAGCTGCAAGAGGGTTTGCAGATGACACCATAGTCATATCAAGCAGAGATGATATCGACTTATTAGAAATAAGAGTAAATGAAGCTTTGTACAGATTGAAACGTTGCTTAGACTCTGAAGTATTAGAATTGGCTGTGGACAAAACTGTGGCAGTATTGGTGACACAAAGACGAAGATGTAAGTATTCACAAATTCAAATTGATGGGAAAGCAGACAAATGGGAAAATCAGCTTAAATACTTCGGAGTAGAAATAAATAACCGACTTAGTTTCGATCCGCATGTAGAGAAAATATCAAAGATGGCAGTGAAAACTAACGCAAATCTTTCTAGACTTATGCCTAATATGAACGGGCCAAAAGAAAAAAGAGAAGACTGTCAAGTACAGTGGTACATTCAAGACTACTATACGCAGCACCTGTGTGGGCGAAGTCATGCACAAAGAGTTTTATAGGAAGAATTGTGCCTCAGTTCAACAATATATAGCTTTGAGGATTGTGTCAGCATATCGTACTGTATCATACAGTGCAGTATTGGTAATGTCGAGTACGCCTCCCATCGACTTGTTGGAGCTTGAGAGGCAAGAGGTATTCTCCAGAATGAAGGGACCAAACATGGATGGAAATAAATGGAAGTATCTAGTCAAACAATTAGAAAAGAAAGAACACCTGATAAATTGGCAAACGAGATGGGATGAAGATAGTAGTGGTAGATGGACACATACAATGATACCTTCATTAGGAAACTGGGTTAGTAGACAACATGGCGAGATTAACTTCTACCTAATGCAGGTCCTTTCAGGCCATGGATATTTTAAATCCCACTTAAAAAGGTTTAAACTGATAGAGAACGAGAATTGTGGATTCTGCGATAGCAACAAAGATGATTTATTGCATATAAGTTTGGCTTGTGCAGCATTTGAAAAGAATCGAACAGAAATAAAAGAGCAATTAGGAGAACTCACACATGAGAACATGGTGCAACACATGATAAAGTCACATGAAAGGTGGCGTCTTATTGAAGAATTTGTCACAAGTATCATGAAACAGAAAGAGTGCCAATTAAAGAACCTGAACAATAAAAATGTTTATTTGCTATGCTTCGTGGCAGTTCCCGTAGTAGAGTAAGAAAATTGAAGAAAAGAGGTTAGGGTTTAGTGGGTAAACCGGACGAACGGGAGTCCCAGACACTAGGAGACTTGTTTCCTGATGGTGAATATTGCATTCCCCTCAAAAAAAAAAAAAAAAAAAGAAGAAAAAGTATGACATTGATAGAGAATTTTATGCTCCATAAGTATGATAGTCAATGTTTTCCTTGTCCGAGAGATATCATTCTAAAATCATGTTTGTAAAACTTTTCCTCAAAAATATGTGGTCAACTAAATAATTAAAAAAAAAATTTCCTATAAAAGGTTATTACCATATTCATTGTTGGATTAAGATGTTCAATGATTGTTTTTTGTTCCAGTTGCACCAACATTCATTTACTCATATAATAATAATAATTCATTATTATTGTGGGTATAAAATTGTTATATGTTGTAGTATTTATATTAATTATTCTATTTAAATTATGAATATTATATTTTTATCAATTATTGTAGAATATGTATAATTTTATTTTTAGTTGAATTTTAAATTTTATTGCTTGTTCCTCCCTTTAATAGTTGGGATTTCTTAACTTTGTGTAAACTGTGTTTTAAATTATTTGTTAGATGTTTTCAAATGTTCAAATAGTGATTGGTATAAAATTGTTATATGTTGTAGTATTTATATTAATTATTGTATTTAAATTATGAATATTATATTTTTAAACAATTATTGTACAGTAAGACCTCGATAATCCGGTACTCGATAGTCCAGCAGACCCGATTGTTCAGATCCATCATCTTGAAAATTGCCACTCATTAAAAATGGCAGTTTTTGTAATTATTGAGTGATTTAGGCTCGGTCTACACTGTCTGTTGACTCCGCATCCATCAAAAACAGTGTGTAAAAATCTACTGCTCAATAAACTTGTTCAAAACAAACATTTCAACCAACATTTCTCCTAAAAATCGAACCGATTCAAAACAATGTGCTCTCGTTGTCCTTTAAAAACGTTCCCGGTTAAAGGGACCGTGCAACACTTTCGTTGCTGACAGTATTTTGTTAAACGTATTCCACTTAATGAAGATTATTTGAACAAATTGAAGTCTTTGGAAAAAGATACATTGAATTTCTTGTAAATAGTTGTTCGATTTAAAACCGCTTTGCACGGTTTGTAAGTGAAAGGGGTTCAAAGAATTTGTGACAGACTGGAATAAAAATAAAAAACCACCACGTACTGACTAACGGAAGCCAACAACAAAGGGGAATGGAGCCGTCCCTACCTGAGGCCCATCAGTTAGCGGCAATCTCTCTACGCAGTTATTGTAACGTAGTTTCAACGTGTAATTTACGTTTTTGTTTCTTTCAATATTTTTGTTTGTGTGTTGTAAAAACTCTTTAACAACCCAATAATAATAATATATAAGTATATATAGTACATTATTATTATAGTACATCCATTTATTTATAGCTTATTCTCTGTTTAAACCATTTTAAAGAAAGACCTCGATAATCCGGCATTACCGGATCCCCGAGCGTGCCGGATTATCGAGGTCTTAACTGTAGTATATACAAATTTTAATTTATATTAGACGCAGCCTAAGCATAAAAATGTCTTTTGGCTTTAATACAAAATTAAATGAAGTGAAATGAATTATTGTCTTCTTTCTGTAATATCTGATTTATTTTTTTAGATTATGATTGTAAAACAGACATTACAGCTTGATTTATATAAAACTCTTTAGCTGGAAAGTTGGTAAAGTAATCTTTGGAATGATATATATAGGGTGTATATAAAATGGCACCCTTCTACAGAGAAGAGAAGAATAAAATAACTGAATATTATATCGACCTACCATTAAAGAATTTACTTTTATACATTAACATTACAAATAATAGACATATTGAATTCAATCAACCTTAACTACTGAGAATAAAACACAATTTATTATTTTAATAGAATGCCAGCTTATAATAATCTTTACCATTGAGGTAATATACAAACAAATCATGTGTGATGAATTTTGAACCTATTTTCTTGACCAATTTAAATATTTCAAATAATACACATACCTATAGCTTGAATATGTATATATGACTCCATTGGAAGTGGCAGTGAGAGGTAGTTAAATGGATCAAAACGCACAGACTCGTGTCCACACACTTTACATTTTACTTCAGACTTCAGTTGCCCGTGGAATAGATCCACTATAATTGATCTGTTTCTTATCAGATGATTTTCCCATGCCTATTGAATGGTACATAGAACATAGTTTTAACGACCAAGAAAATGTCAAAAATAAGCAATACAAAGAAAATGGATTATATATAATTATGTTATGCTACGTATTTAACCCTAGAGTCATAATCATTTGTCTGACAGACGAAGCAAGTTCGCCGAAATTCGTGGTTAGCTATGTTGGAATGCAGTAGGCATGGTCTACCCCCATTCTAATCCTCCCTCTTGGCCATCTCTCAGTGCCCTGCCTCAATTCAGCGCAGAATGATCTTGTATTTTGAAGTTATGCCGTTTTGTTTTCATGCCGCAGTCTATGAGACGAATGATTAGGATTAGTGTTAGTACACTGTTACATTGTTTTTAACATTACACAAAATGTATTTTTTTATAATTTTGAATGAAAACTTTATTAGAATAAGTGCATTTCATGTACTTCAAACTAAAATTGTTTAACAAAATTTTTGTTTAAAGTAAAAAAAAAAAAAAAATTAAAATTATAAGGAAAAACAACACATTGTTGTTGTGGCTTTTAAGGGAAAATGGAGTAAAATAATCTTCAAATAAAATTTAGGTTACTATAAAAACATCTCAAAATGTTAAATTATTGTATTTACTACAATTTAACGTCATAAAAATTTAGATTTTAATCAAAATAAAATTTTTATAGCCATATTATAGCCTATTATAATAAAAATGAGTACAAAATATGTGTATATTTTGTTTTCATAATTTTAGTTCAACAGATAAACGTTCAACAACCCCTTACAACTCTCAGGCAAGAACCATTATAGCATCAGTGTTACAGTATTTTGTGCGGGAGCGGGATAATAAAGGTCTAATAACCTTTAATAGATGTGAAAAAAGTATCTGAAAGAGTGACCGCAGCGTGTAACATTTCTCCACAAACTTTGTGTAGGCTTAAATTACAGTTGAAACAGACATTGGCGGATGAAGTGGCAACCTCTTCCCGCTGATTGAAAACAACTATTACGTGTCACTAAAAAAGTTTCAAGTTAGAAAATTTTATGAAATAAATAATACACGCTGAACAATTCTGTTGTTTATATTTAATTTCCTAACAAAGTTAAATAAGACTGAAGTAATGAATAAACATGTGGTAACATAAATGGATTTTACAAACGTAATAACGTCGTGTTTGGTATAATTTTTCTTATTTTTTCCGAACTTAACAAATATCCTTACAAAAATTTGAAATTGTGAGTCACAAAAACAAGTAAAATAGTGCAGTGGTTGACCCAGTAGGTGACTAATTATTGAAACAGATGTGTGAGAAAGGGAGTGAGAGGGGACGGGAAGGATCTGTAGCAGGTAGCCAAGGATACAGAAGCCAAGTTACTGTATACAGACTATAAGCTGTATGACGTTCTATTTTTGGCTATCGTGTCAGTCTATAGTCCCCGTTACAAGCGGTTTCGTTTTATACGGCATATTGAAGGAACACATCTACCGCGTATAACGCACTGTTTGTTGGTTTTATGACAGTGTTCTTCTGTGTTTGTTATTGTATTTGTTTTACATTGTTTGTACAGTTGTGTGTTTTTTATTATGTCAGGAGTGAACCGTTGATTGTTGGAAAATCCGTCATGGCATTCGGTTTGTTCCAGCGGATAATTTTCTGTATTTTCTGATAATCCGACCTTTTTTGCATTCCGACCTTACCCCCAGTCCCAAAGGTGACGGATTAGAGGGGTTCTACTGTGTATACGATTTAAAACAACTCATATAAACAACAATAACGGTAATTATTAAATTAAATACAATTTAATGCACCGACTCTTTAGATATTCACACGAGTTCATAAGATTGACTGTTTAATGATGATGGACTATTTGAATAATTTTTATTCGAATAACTAAGAATGGCACATAATACAAACTATATTTTTTGTGAGAAAAGTAAATAGGATGATTGAAGGGTATCTCAGGGAATACGTCCTGCCTTTCTGCTTTCTTTATTCGTTGATTCCAGGAATGCATTCTCCTTATAACTTTAAAACATGCGGAAACGATTTCTGCGCAACAGAGGTCAATATTTTTTTATTGCGTTTGTACTGAAGACTTCAGACACAATAAACAAGCACGGGGGCTCCTCTTTTCCTCTTCTCTCAGACACAAGCCAAGATTCAATCCACTATAACTATCTCCATCACTAGAAAATATATTATTTTTTCTAGTACAGGATCATATGCTCAGTCACTCGATAACTCAACAGTTATTGAGATCATCAATTAATTAACTATAGTAACAAAGAACCACCCAAAAAATTACTGCAAAATAATCCTGACTAATGAATGATGCCATTATGCTTACAACTAAAAGTTAACGAAAGTAAATTTATTTTTCTTTGTAATAGCATACCTTGCTGCGACCTGACAAAAATTTACTTGTATTAGGAGATGTCGCATGCTACGAAATATAGTACCTGGCAATTTTAGCGCAATATATTGTTGTATATTGTATAATTGTCCCATTCGACCACTAATAAATTATAGTAACGCACCAAGCTATAAAGTAGCCAAGAAACTGGAAAGAGTTATTAAGAGTAACATTGTGCTTAAGAACAACTGCAGCATTAAAAATACCATAGATTTTGTAAACAAAACTAATAATATAAAACTTTTACCACATTATAAAATGATATCCTTAGATATTGTAAATTTGTATACCAACGTACCAATACAGGAGACTTTATCTATTTTAAAGGACCGCCTTACTGAATCTAACAAACTAGGACATAGTGAAATACAGGAATTACTAATACTAATCAATGTGGTTTTAAAACAAAATTATTTTACTTTTTGCAATGATTTTTACACGCAGAATGAAGGCCTAGCTATGGGTTCGCCATTGTCTGGTTTATTGGCTGATATTTACCTTAACAACTTCGAAAACAAATTTTTACTATCTAAATTTAATAAATATAATAAGGAAATAATTTATTATGCAAGATACGTTGATGACAAATTCATTATGTTTAGCGGCACCTTAAGACAGGCAGAAAACCTCAAGAAATATTTGAACTCTATCAACCATAAGATACAATTTACAATGGAAACAGAAACAGATAGTCAAATTAACTTCCTTGACGTAACCGTAATAAAAATGACCGATAAATGTAAATACAAAATATTCAGGAAATTAACTACATCAGATGTAACTATCCATGCACGGTCTTACCACCCATTTACACAAAAAATGGCGGCTTATAACAGTTTTGTACACCGTCTCGTATCAATACCACTCGATGCAACAGATTTCATGGAGGAGTTAAATGTCATTAAATATATCGCCCAGGCAAATGGTTATAGAAGCCAAATGATCGACAAATTATTGGAAAAACATAGGAAGGCAAAAATAGCGAAAAAATGCAACACTATACAGACTAGAGCGGATAAAAAGAAATTTGTTGCTGCCGATTACACTGAAATTATGCCCTCCATTTTAAAAAATGCATTCCAAAAACATAATATCATTATAACACACCGAACCAATAATAACATACAGAAAATACTGCGTAAAAAACAGGAAATACCACCAGAGAAGAAGTCAGGCATCTATAAAATAGCGTGTGACGATTGCGATTCTTTTTACATCGGACAGACAGGCAGACCTTTCATGGAGAGATACAAAGAACATTTGCCCAAAAATAGCCTGTATGCTAATAGATCTAGTTTCCCGCAGCACATAATCGATAATAAACACTCTTATACAAATTTTGAATCTAACCTGACACCACTTCACATCATTAAAAAAGGACCAATGATGAATGTCATCGAAGAATACGAAATATACAAAGCATTTAAACAATCGCCAAATGACATTCTCAATGACAAGTTATCGTTCCAATCAAATTCGTTATTCGAGACGGCAATGAGATTTGAGTAACTGATAAGACCAACCCAATTAACTTGATAACCTGGGCCTTACTGTGATGCCAGTAGTTCGCGGACCATGAAACTGCGTGCACGTATGAAAGTTGGTTAAATCAAAGTTAATGTGTATATATTTATTTTTGTGTGTAGTGTTTTATGTTTTTGTTAAAGTTTAATGTTTTGACGACCTCTACGGAGTGATATACTGATGATGGAGTTTCGACTCCGAAAGGCGTCTTTGTAACAAGACAACGCATAGTCACATGACGGAACCATAAAGGTAATAAAATTTATTACTCAATATATTATATAATTGTGACTTGGACACCAACAATGAACATTAAAATATATTGTTGTTGGGCACCATAGATGTTAGTAATATATTATATTCAAATTTAATTATAACCTAAAAATATATAGTTAATATAAAATATAACCTAGCTAATAACTTCAAAGTAAAGGTAAATGTGGACTAAATGTAAAAATTCTACAAGTAAACAGAAATAACTTTTGCTAATAAATAATATTTCTCAGTATTATTAAATTAAAAACCTGTAGAATTCAAAGTTTTAATTTGAAGAATTGTAATTTAGCATTGTGAAACAGGATATAACAAGTACTAATAATATTAGTTTCTAAACTATTGGTAAACAGACCCCTGCAGTAATTATAGAGAGGAAATGTTAATTTACCTCCTGTGCAACAACAGTATCTGGTCTACCATCGCTGTCCTTTAGCTCTACATAAGGTTTATCATGAACTCGATTCAGATCTTCATGAAGACCGTCCAATAAGAATGCTAACAACTCTTGGGAGTCATGCTGCTGAGAACCGCTGAACCTGGGAGCGTACTTTCCTATCGTCCACTAGTGAAAAATAGATGTACATTAACATCATAAATTATGAGTTCAGTTAACAGTGACATATAAAAACCAATCAATATTAAACTGTCTTACTCTAAGTTTCAGCGGTGGGATAGCCTTTGACGTTCCACTCCATATTTCTTGAACAAGATCACCGTAACGTTTGGCAATGTGTCCTTTCATACCTAAAGGATTGAACCTAGAAATAAAATAACAATATAAGTCTACATTATCAAACTATAAAATATATCCTGGCAGTAAAGAAACAAGACTGTTCAACATGTTACCCGTACAAAACAAAATATTAAAATGTTACAACTTTATACAAATTTACATTTTCTAATACTTCAAATCATTTTTTTAACCTTTTCGATGTTTTTTAAATCTGTGCATAAAATACCCGGCTTTCAGAGATCTCATTTCTGATGTTTTGTTTATAGCCTAAAGTAATGTTTTTAGTTTATAATAAAGTTTTTTTGTTGTGTTTCATTCGTTGTGAAACTTCACTCGTCTGCCATACTGGCCCTAATCTAATCAATCCAGCGAAGATATGCATGGTTCGTTTTGAAGTAGGCATATTTCATTTAAAAAAATATTAAATCGCTTGTAAAGTTAAAAAAACTTAATTTAAATTTTATAACAAATAGGAAACAAGATTACAAGAACTAAATAATAAAAGGAAATTTGTATATAAATTTTATAATTTTTTACTTTAAGAATATATGTTATCTTGTGTTATAAATAAATAGATATTGTAAATTAACGTCAAAAACAAATGGCGATAAATAAGAATAACCAAAAATAATCATTTAAATTTCAAAAATTATTGTTTTGAATTATGCTTCCACTAAAAAGAATAAGTTTGGTTTTGCAAGTTTCTAAGTCAATTTTAAATGTTATAAGTAAAATTATCATTTCTAGGTTATAGAAAATCCTCCCAAAATCCCACTACAAAAGTTTTAAATAGATGTCTTAAACAAATACGAAAATAACAGATTTGTTGGACTTTTATCTTACCTGTTGAGTTCGTACAGATGAAAGTTGTTGACAAAGTAACGTGTTAAGACACGGGTATTGCTAACACATTGCAAAGATGCATTCATAAAGCAAGTGTTGCCAAGATTGTTCAAGCCAGTTGCACCTTTCTCTGGAGGAGATGCTAGATAAATAAATAAATAAAATGTAATTATCCAGTTTAATTAAGTTTTACAGTTTATAACTCTAATGATTACTGACTCATTCTTACAAGTCTTTTACTTCTTATTTTAGTAAATTTACTGCAAAACTGTGCTTTTTAAAAATGACTGATATGCAATACACTCGTACCAAATAAATTACACAACACCTCTAAAATTTTTCAATAAAAGTGTTTTATTTTATTTGCTTTGCAGTCGTTATTTAGGATGTAAGGTTCAAAGCATCAGATAGAATTAAAAATATTAAAATTAACAATAAAATAAGAAACTGTAATGTCGGTACAGAATTAATTGAATAACGTTCTCTATCTGTTTATACCTGCTAATAGAAGTTTTCACTGCAAGATGCAGTAAGAATACAGAGAAAGTTACTGCTGATATCTCACACTAGTTATCCGTAACACAGGCCAAGCTAACCAAGATGTCAAACACCCATTTGGATTTCACTTGCTTGCCAGCCTCACAAGAAACAAGTGTCTTTCAAGATGAGGTTTTAAATGTAGATTACTTTAAGAACCTCAAAAGCCAAATAGATGGGCTTAGGTTTTATTATAAATATAGTCGGTTAAAGTTCAGTGCAATTGTGTCGTACAGTAGAGTCCCGCTATTCCGAACAGAGTTCAGAAAAAATACCGATTTTTTAAATATAAAAACAGGAGAAATTAAAAAGACGTTAGTGAAAAAACGTACATTTATTGTTATACAAATAAGTTAAATAGATAGAGCCTGAGCTTGAAAAGCTAGGCACTAGTACAGAAAGTTAGTGTTGTTGCCACCTGCCAGTTGCGTTATCTCGAAGGAATTTTTTTTCTTGATCTTTTTCAAGATAATGCTGTACTAATGGACAGACTGCGGGATGACAAAATGGGCAGTTCAAACAACCTATCCCTTCCCTTTCGTTTTTAGAAGAAAACGGAATCGTGACGCAACGGAAGATGTAAATCTACACTAAAGCAAGGTAAAGAGCATTTGCCGCATCTACGTGTGATATGAGTTCAATTATAGCGTTCACCTCCTCCTCGCTTTCCTCCGAGCAGATCAATGCTGTACAGTATAGAACTGACTCTAGCTGATGTCTCCGCACTTAATTTACGCCTTAACAAGTCAATACGATATTATTTATGAAATCCGCCTATTCCGAATTCCCGCTAAACCGAACATTGTTCGGTCCCAATTAGTTCGGAATAGCGGTACTCTACTGTATATAATAAAGACAGCCTAAATTTATCCCAAGCAGTAGCCACGGTGGCCGTGATTGTTAAGGCATCAATGCTTTATCAATCGTCATGGCAACCATCAATGGAAAAGTTCCGGGTTAAATTCCCATTGACCCCGAATAATTTTCTAAATGGTTTCTAACGGACATCGTTGGCTGTGGTTGGGATTCCACGTAAAACTGTAGGTCCCGTCTTCATTAGCCTTAAGTGCAAAACAGCAGGACGTTCCCAAGCAGGAAACAAGGTAAGTTAAATTTAAGCACAAATCTTTAAGAAAACTTTAGGTTTTTAATGAATGTTTTAATCGGCATTATTGTTTAATTACTATATCTAAATTACGTAAAACTTGTATTCAACATTTAATCTCAAATTAAACCTAAAAATCAACTACGTATAACATAAAAACTTTTGTAACTAAGCACCTAATTGCAGTTAAATCGCTACAGCTAAGTTAGAAATTAAATTAAATTGAAAAAGGCAGTAAGAAAATCATAGAATTTTAATTAAAGAAACTCTCAAAAACCAATCTTTCAAATAGCATCTTGTATAGTAAAACAACAAATTATAACTGAAATACAGGGCTTAACCATTTAGTAAGACTTTGTCAAACTGAACTCTTGGAATAACAACTATTGTAAAAAAATGTATTAAATATTATTACTAAATCCAATAATTGATGAAGGTGTTCAATAACCGATATTACATTTTATTTAGGCTGAAGACAAAATTACAGTGATAAGGCGAGTAAAATGTTGACATTACGGTCTCTCATTTACCGTTATAGAATATTTATTGTAATAACAATTCTATACAGTTAAACTTGGTTATAGAGTCAACAAAGGAACCGAACAAATTTTGTCGTTATAAAAGATGTATCAACCGGACACCGTATTTTTGTTAGTTTGAGAGAAAGGACAACAAATTAAACAGTGTCCTCATTATTAACAACATTATTCATGAAGTTTTTTTTTTAAACTACAATTTCCATTTACAGTATAGTAGTTCCCCGGTTGTTCGAGCTAATTGGGGGCTGAGGTCAGCTCGATTGCATAAACCATTAGGTATGTTAGTAAATGTTGAGTTTTTTTAGTGTATTAAAAAACACTCAACAAATTTAAAACATTACTGAATGTAAGATACTGTAATACAGCGGAACAAATGTTTTTTTTTTTTTAATTTAACTTTCAGATTATTTTGGATAGTAATCTGCAATCTTCTTTTGAACTTTTCTTTCTATAAAATAAACTAATTCCGTTACATTGTAAATATGCTGCACTGCTTTCAACACACAGGTAGACTTTCAGCGGCTTGCATTGCTTCCTGTATTGTTGGACAAACAATGTCAGGATCCTCTTCTAATTCGGCCTCTTCATCAGGACAGTCTTCTGCCTCTGAGTTTTTTACCTCTGTGACAATCACTTTATACTTGAAATGTTACTACACACATTTCTTTCTAAAATTGATTCACATTGAATTGTTTTAATCCACTCCTTCTTTTTCACTGTCATCAATATCGGATGAATGGGATTTTGTGAGTTGTGCTTTTCTAAAGCATATAACGATCATCTGCTACATTACATTCTTCCAAGCACCATCCAGAAATTTTATAGCATCTAACACTGACTTTTCCCATACAGAAAACGATTTTTCTTAAAAGTTGTTTGTAGTAGTAGGACTTTTAGCCAATGATGTCTGAGTTCATTGCCTGTATAATTTGCGGGTGAGAATTAAATAATGTTGGTTAAACTTAGTTTTGGATGGGTCGTACGGTTGTCAACAAGATGTAAAATTTCTGTTTTTTTTTTTAAATCAGTTCTTCATCTCATTTCTATGTTAATCTTCACCAAGCTGTTTTATTGGCAGTACAGCTAACGGGAAGCCGTTTTACATTTTTTTTAACATTTAAGATTCAGACATTTTCCGATAACTAGAAGTTTTTTTTCCATTGCCCATCATGTTACCACAAATAAAAACTCTAACCCTTTGTTTGGAAAACTTTCCGTGAACAAATTTTTGAGTTTTATCTGGGGTTAGTTTATATAAAATTCCTGCGTCATCTCCATTAAAGATAGCTTCATCTTTGTACGATTGTCTAATGTTTGGCCAAGTGTTCAGAACCCAATCGTTTGTAAGGTTTCTGTAAGAATGCTGCGAGTGAGGCAAAAGGAATATTCAATTTTAAGGTGGGTTTTTTCCGCCAAGAAAAAAAATAGGAACATTCTGAAGAGACCATGCTCTCCATGAAGCAATGAAAAAATACAGGGAATAGAGGGATGGTTTTCTATGAAGCGAATTACTTTTATAATTTATATTACTTTTAATGTTTCAAAAGTGTTTGATACCATGATAATTTAGAATAGTTTTACAATGCTCTAAATTGTGTCGCTTGTTTAACAAATTTGTATTTCCAGTGTTTTAGCTTCGAAAACACAAAGTAATGATCACTTGTATCGCAATATCAGTTCATAGAGGTATAAATTCATTTTTCAAGTAAAATAGATGACTTATTTGAACATTCTGTACAGAACTGTGATGTCTGGTTGAACAAAGAAAATTAAAAACGAGAAAAATTACTTCAAAGTAAAACTAGTGGGAAATGGAAGACCATGACTATAAAATAGGTATATTTTTAGAAGTGTTGAAATTGTTACTACAATATTTACAAATCGTACAGTACTGCCAAGTCAAAATCCCGTCCTACACAATTGTTAACCATTTGCACTCTGGTAGGATTTTTAATATAAGTTCTCTGGGCTCGGATGGCCAGTAGTGCTGGCCACAGCCATTTCTTTGTCAAGTATGAACAGTTGGTGCCAGTTACGTTCCTCTCAGATCGGATGACCAGCAGTACTGGACAAGGTAAAATCCCTCGAACGCCCGGAAGGCCAGTAGGACTGGCCACACGAATGATCTGCATTAATTTATTTTTAGTAGTTTTATTTTGTCTGGATTGTACTGAAACCTAGAGTCCAAATCTTAAACTAATTAATTCCCGTTTTTTCTCTGGTCTGTGTTGTATCAAAACGTACTTGTTGCATAACTTTACCAGCAGTTTAGTTTTACGTTGCCGTGGTCTAGGCTAGTGTTTTTAAATTTTGAAGTAATTTAATAGAACAAAATTAGTTTATTATTGCTTTTAAGTGCTTTTTGTTAACAAGTACTTGATTTTGTTTTATTTTAAATTACCAAAAATATTGTTAGATAATTTGTATACAATGGTTTATTTTATTCATTAAAATATATTATACCTACATATTTACAGCTAAACCAGAAACTCACCAATAATAATATATCTACTTTTTTTTGTATGGAAAATAAAAGAGTTACTAAAAGCCCATGATTTTGTTAAACCAAAATAAATACCCACTAACAACATTTCAGATTGTAGTGAAAAATAATTCAGAGCTGTTGACGACGCACGGTGAAGACGGTGGCAGAGGTAACAACAGTAACGTAAGCGGCCAGTCAGGCTGGCCATCCGAGCTGCGAGAATGTCTAATTCGGTAAATATTCAGAGCTGACTGAGAATAGCGTACAAAGGGTTAAATACTATTGGTATAGACTTGAAAGTCAAAATATTAAGATAAAATAATTAGAATACTTACACATCAAAGACTGTTTTGCTTGGTCGTTCTGAGTTAGAGCTAAGGATCCTATTTCTTCCGGCCAAGTTAAATCTTTATTCCTAATTTCTATCAAGAATTGATCTTCATCACAAATATCCAAGTCTTCTAAGGTAGCATCCTCTTCTTCTATTAGCTTCATGTTATTCTAAAATACAAGAACATGCTGAAACGTTTAGGTATTCTTCATTCAATTACTCATAATTTGAAGTAAATCAGAAGACAAAAACCATCAATGGAATAAAAGAACTGCAGACCTAAACTAGCTAGGCCTGCATATCCACCCATGTAGATTGAAATATTTACATGATTTATTATTGTTTCATATCAGAATAACAAATTGTACAGTGAATACAGTGCACATTAAATATTACCACACTGTGTACTTTCTATACTAAAAAATATAAAATCCTAAAGTATCAAATGCTTGAGTGGTGATTTTGATTAGTAGCCTATGGCATAGAAGTGTAAGGCTTCACATATAAAAGAAAGTATAAAGCACACATTTTATTGCTCTTTTTTAATTTTTAAAAGGGAAATAGCGATACAGTAGAGTCCTGCTACTCCAAACTAATTGGGACCGAACACTGTTTGGTTTAGCGGGAATTCCGAATAGGCGGATTTCATGAATAATATCAACGTATTGACTTGTTAAGGCGTAAATTAAGTGCGGGCACATCTGCTAGAGTTAGTTCTATACAGCACTGATCGGCTCGGAGGAAAAGAAGGAGGGGTGAACGTTCAAACTGAATTCATATTATCACATGTACACGCGGCAAATGCTCCTGACCTCACCTTAGTGTAGGTTTACACAATCCGTTTTTTTCCTTTCTTTGCATTAAGATTACGTTTTCTTCTAAAAAGGGAAGGGATAGGTTGTCCGAACTGTCCGTTTTGTCATCCCACAGTCTATCCGTTAGTACCTCATCGTCTTGAAAAAAGATCATAAAAAAAAATAAAATTCGTTCGAGATAAAGAAAACGGAGGAGAAAACCTGATGAAAGCAACACCTACTAAGGATGGCAACAACACTACTACTGCTTAGCTGTTGTATCTAATCCTAATCATTCCTTCTTTCTGACGAACCCAGTATCCATTTCATCGGACGCTTGTTACCGTAACTTCCTTCCCGCAAAATGGATGGAAAAAGTGAAGGAAACAAAACCAGCTTTCGTTCAAATTTGGTTTCAGGCGTTTTCATCAAGCTTAGGCTCTATATATGTCTCTATTTAACTTATTTGTATAACAATAAATTTACGTTTTTTCACGAATGTCTTTTTAATTTATCCTGTTTTAATGTTAAAAAAATCGGTATTTTATCTGAACTCTGTTCGGAATAGGCGGATTTTCGGAATAGCGGGGTTCCGAATAATGGGACCCTACTGTATATAAATTAAGCTTATTAAATATTAACAATATTTCCAGCATTTTTTACACTGAACTAAACTGAAACTGCGCTGCTTTAATGAGAAAAAACTATAATATTTACACAGGGTATAAGTCTTCCCCCCGCACCTTGACTTCTGTATTCATTCAAATAGAACCATACCTTTTTGAGACTGCTGACTCTGTCACTTGAAGTTTCTTTTAAGATAATTTGGAATTTTGTTTTGTACTTTTGGGAAGGAAGTAATCAAAATTTTCAAATAGGATCCTGCAACTTATTGTATGTCAAATTAAAGGTCATAAAAAGACAAAATTATTGGTATTCGCAAAATATTTTTTTGATGACCCCAAAAAAAATGGTAGAATATAATGTAAGTAATTAATAAAGAAAAGATACACAATTTAACCCTAGGCCTGGCACAATTAAAGCTAAAATTTGGAAGCTGGTTTTTAGTGTTTTGCAAGCATTTTTTTTTAAATTCGCCAAAAATAGTAATTCTATCCCAATCCAAAAGTGTTCTACAACTTTTTTGTAAAGAAAGGTTCAAAGAATTCATATATGCAATTAAAAAATTTATTGATGTAAAATTGTAAAAGTTATTAGCTCAAGAAACAAAAAATGTTCAGTTACGAAAGGTAAAAGTACAACTTACTACATAACAAGTACTACATAACAATTAGTAAACATTTTTTGTAATTTTTTCGTAAGCGTAAAAAAGTTTTGTAATTTAGTTCTAAATAGAACTGTATAAAAACATTTATTAATTTCATATTTCTTATTTTGAAAACACCAGTTTTTATGTTCCAAATACAAGACTGCTAACAAAACTAGGCCTAATTTGAAACGTAATTTACTAATATATACTTTGCCCAAAAATGAAATATTATTATAACAGAGTGTAGAGAATAAAAATCAAAGAAAAGAACTGCTTGTCATTTCTTAGTTCACAAAAGTGTTTGAGTTATTTTTATTTGCATAACAAAATGACATCAATCTAATAAAACTTCGCCGGCGATATACTACGGGCAGGACGGGACATTTGAATTACGTGGGAGCGAGAGGCCCCGGACGGTCTCACCCTAATTATGTGGGAAAGTCCTAATTATGTACTTTCCACTGCTGTCTAGACAAACAAATAACTGGTTATAACTAGTTTACTTCCCACCGTTAGAAAGATCGAACTATTCTCTACAAAATGGTGTAAAGAAATCTGTGAAAACATAAGGAATTGTAGGCGTTATCTCGGTTGACAAATGTGCCTGTTTCATTGGTTGAAAACTGTCCCATCGCAAGGGTTTACAGAAATCTTCGTCATAAATCGTGTAAAATAGTGACATCTGATTGGAAGGCACTATTAGAAAGATAAAATCTTGAGGAATCCAATGGTATCTTTATAATATCCATTGAGATATTTGTGTAGATAGTCTTGAAAGAAGTGGGAAATAACAGTACAATTGTATGCAAATTCATGCGTGGAAACAGCTGTAACCCGATCTGCATATTTTAAAATGATGATTACGTATGTAAATATACGTTTTACAATAAAGTTTTAAATACAAAAATTAAAGTTTAATTCATTTCCTTTCCAATGGTGCCGGTTTTATTACGATTGGATGATTTTGAGTATATTAATTAATTGAATATGCAAATGTATGCAAATTTACGCATTTGTTCGAAATAGTTGCATCTTGCGCCTCAGAGAACGTCAATTAATGCACTCTGCCACAAGGAGGGTTAAAAGTGTCTTTGTATTAAATATACAAGTTGGCCAGGAGAAGGGGTACCGCCAAAATTCCATTTTCTTATGGAAAAATAATGTTGACATTAAAATTGCTGTATCTGAAAAACTATTTGAGGAAAAAAGTATAGTAACAATTCATATATGACAATATTCCATTCCCATATAGTCAAATGGGCTACATTCCATTATAACAATTAGGCAGGAGAGGATGTACAGCTAAAAAATACCAATTCCATATACAGTAGACGGACTTGATAGGTGGCCGCGGACCTCAAAAAGCTCTAGGATGCACAGTTGTGGAGTTATTAAAGAATTTAGTAAAAAATACACTGAAAAAGATAATATAAGTTTTCTATACTGCACTCGGACTGCATAGGCGATTTATAACTCTTTAACTTCATCTACGAGGTCTGTCTAAAAAGTTCAGTGAATAGTCTATTATATTGGTATTCAACGCTTGAAACACAGCAGGCCTGCAAGTGTACACAGGCTCATATGTCTGGACCTGCCATCTGTCGGGAATTGCGCGAGGCTTCTATTGCAGTATTTTTACAGTCATTGTCGAAAAGCCACGGAGCAACGACACAACATTAAGTTCTGCTTCAAATTGGGTAAAATGGTGACAAAAACCCATGAGATGTTGGTGCAAGTGTATGGGCAGGATGCTGTGAGTAGGAAATGTGTGTACGATTGGTTTGCACGCTTTCGCGCTGACAAAGAATCGGTGGAGGATGAATCTCGTTCGGGACGAAAATCCACAAGCAGGACGCCGTAAAACATTGAACGTTTGCGAGCGATGCTAATAAAAGATCGGCGATTGACTCTTCCATTAATAGCAGAAGAAGTGGGTAGCAAAGACACAGTGCGGGCCATCACCCATGAAGAATTGGGCAAACGCAAGATTTGTTCACAATTTGTGGCGCACATCATAACACATGATCAAAAAGCAAGACTTTTAAGGCAAGTGGCGATTTCATCGATATGTGTGACTGGGATCCAACTTTTCTGGCTTCCATTGTCACAGGAGACGAGACTTGGTGTTACCAGTATGACCCCGAAACGAAAAGAATCAATGGAATGGCGGTCACCTTCTTCCCCGTGACAAACAAAAAGCCGTGTGGAAAAATCCAAAGTGAAGACCATGTTGATCACTTATTTTGACAAAGAAGGAATCATCCATAAGGAATTCGTTCCTGCTGGCCAAACGGTGAATGCCGCATTCTAGTTGAAGGTTTTTAAACGCTTGTTACAGCACATCTGGCGTGTAAGACCACAAATGTTCCTGACCGGAAATTGGATGTTATTGCACGACAATGCACCATCGCATACCAGTATCATTGTATGCCAATTTTGGACTCAGCGTGGCATGACAGTTTTGCAAGACCCACTGTACTCTCCAGATCTAGTGCCTGCTGATTTTTTCTTGCTCCCATGTCTTAAGAAGGCTTTAAAAAGATCACGGTTTGCGGACAGACATCGAAGAGATTCAGAACCAAGTGACGGCAATTCTGAAAACGATTCTACATGAAGGCTTCTCTAACAGTTTTGAGGTGCTATACGAACATTGTCAGAAGTGCGTTATGTCAGGTGGAGAGTATTTTGAAGGCCCATAAAGGTATTTCTAATGTACATTCTGTTTTTATCATACCATTCACCGAATGTTTTAGACAGACCTCGGATGTTAACAAGAAGACCAAACTTCATAGAATTGGTTCAGCATAGTGTCTAACTTTTTATAGGCGATGATAACAGCTCAGATTTTTCACCTAAAAAAACTAACTTTTTAATACGACACGCATAGCATTGGTGAAATGCCATCACACCATGTTAGCAACGTTCATTTGTCACATATCATTGGGCAAACGCACGAGACTTTAATTCGTATCCACATGATTCATTCCTTACAAAGCTCATGAAAACAAACTTAGTTTTTGCGGCCGAGCGATAAAAATCACAATAATCCAAAAACTTTAAGAGGCTGTAAAACCTAAATTATTAGAGATAGAGCAAAACAGTTTGGTATGGTTTCTTAAATCAATGAATAACCATGCCAAGTTTCATCAAAATCTGAGATGGTGGGTGTCATGGTGTGGTTGAACTGACATGGAATGACCCTCATGGCATTGTTTACATACAACATGACATAGTATCCATGGCAGAAAAGAGGTTCACTCTGATTGGTTAAGGGCCGGGCCTACCTAAGAAAAGGAAAGGGGCAGGACTAAGATGTGGGGGCATGATGAAAAAAATAATAAAAACAGGAGAGGGGATGTTGGAAAGATGTTATGTATCTGGCCGCCATCTTTGTTCTGAAGTCAGCAGTACGTAGGCCCTTAAGAGCCCATGTTATGGCCCAAGGGGCGGTATATCTACTTAATTTAAAAAATTACAAGACCTCATATAAATTTAGATTAGGGAAATCCAAAGTATAGTTTATGAGTTAACTTTATCATTTTATGCCCTTTATTTTGTCATGTCACAACATGCCGGTTCCCACTCGAAAATTTTGGATAAACCCAAAATTATAGGCAACCATGCAAATTATCATAAAAGAAACTTGAAGTGATCTAGTTAACAGTCCCAAACGGGTTTCGAACTATTTAAGTTCACATAAATGTTAAAGTGAGGGGAGGGACTTTGTTAACACTGTATATGTGTGCTAGTTTTAAGACGGATTTCAATCATTTGAAGGGTAAACTATAAACAAGGCAAGACAACTTCAGAAAGAAATCGTCAAGATTTAAAATTGTAAAATAAATACTTAAAAGTGCTTAAAACTTGTAAGAAACACTAGTGATGCGATGCAAGAGAATAGGTGATTGTTGTGGAATTTTTTGTAAAGGCCTGTGTCTTCTTACGTTGAGAAAATTTTGTGAGAGGATAGGTATGAGAAGATGCCCAGGTCATCTGTCAACACGTAGACAGATATTTTTCAAATTTAAGAAACTATTTTGATCAAACTTAGCCTAAAATCTCCCCAGATGTAGTACTTACTTGTTGAAAAACTATATGGAAATCGGATTACCGGACCCAAGTTATAACTAACAGACAGCCAGACATACAGAGAGAGTATTTTATATAGTATAGTGAAGATATATAGTACTATATAGTATAGTGATAGAATTGAGATTGTGAATTTGTCTGGTTAGAAAAGTAATGCTTATCATAAACTGTGAACCGGGCATGCATTATTGTTTCCTGTTTTTAATAACTTAATGAATGCCTTATCTGAATCATAGAACTGATTTCAGTTCAAAGGTAAAATTAGTTCTAATCTATGATTATATCATATCACAACTGTACTAAGCAATAACTACACAGTAACTTGAATTGTCAGACAACAAGAGTTAAGTTCACATCCAGTGTTTATATGTATGCAATGTAATTAAATTGTTATCAACATTGCGGGTATTATCAGCAATGTTACACGTTGATACTACAAATTGTAAGGATAAAAACATATTCTGTTTCTTTTAGTCTTTTTGGAAATTTATATTGTATAAGACAAGTAAGATACACTATTACAAAAAATAATTAATAAACATACACACACAACACAATTGTTGTGTGAGTGAAAATCGGTTACAACCAAAATACACAGGTGTCCAAAATGTCCTGGATGACCTTAATAAGTTTGTTACTGCAGTAGAGTCCCGCTATTCCGAACTAATTTGGACCGAACACTGTTCGGTTTAGCGGAAATTCGGAATAGGAGGATTTCATTAATAATATCAACGTATTGACTTGTTAAGGCTTAAATTAAGTGCAGGGACATCTCCTAGTTCCAGTTCTATATAGCGTTAATCGGCTCGGAGGAAAGCGAGGAGGAGGTGAACGCTCAAACTGAACTCATATCACACGTAGACGAGGCAAATGCTCTTGACCTAGCCTTAGTGTAGGTTTACACTATCCGTTTTTTCCTTCCGTTGCGGTACGATTCTGATTTCTTCTAAAAAAGGAAGGGAAGGGATAGGTTGTTCGAACTGTCCGTTTTGTCATCCCGCAGTCTGTCCGTTAGTAACGCATCGCCTTGAAAAAAGATCGAGAAAAAAATTAAATTTGTTCGATATAACGAAAATGGAGGAGGAAAACGGATGAAAGCAACTGGCAGGTGACTAGTAACTAGCAGTTGTATCTAATCCTTAATTTTGTCTGAAGGACCCGGTATCCGTTTCACCGGAAGCTTGTTACGGTAACTTCGTTCCAACAAAACGGATGGAAAACGTGAAGGAAACAAAAAAACCTTTCATTCCAATTTGGTTTCAGGCGTTTTCATCAAGCTTAGGCTCTATGTATGTCTCTAATTAACTTATTTGTATAACAATAAATGTGCGTTTTTTCACGAACGTCTTTTTAATTTATCCTGTTTTGATGTTATAAAAATCAGTATTTTATCTGAACTCTGTTCGGAATAGGCGGACTTTCGGAATAGCGGGGTTCGGATTAGCAGGACTCTACTGTATGTGTATAAATATATATGTATGTGTGTGTGTGCACAGATTTTGTATGTGTGGTGAGGGAGGTGTGCGATAGAGGTATTTAGCGTTTCTTTGGGTGCTTAAATAGTTTGTTGGTATCGAAATAAGAGTCTTTGAAAATAAAAATTATTAATTAATAAATTTTGTAACTTGGTACGGTGTTTTGTAATTTGGTACATAGTAATTATTTGAGAGAGTGTATGTAATGAAATGTTTAGCATGTATTTTAGTTGATAGTTTAGGAATTAAGGTTTAAGAAAATTTAATTTAGTAACTCGTATTGTTTTGAATATTTTGTTGACAAAGTAATTATGAACGGAAGCTCGTTTTTAATAATTTCCAACCTTGTATAAACATACTGTTTGTTTTGTTGGGTTCGGTCGGCCCAAGTTCCCAGTTCAACCATTTTTAGCCGATTGAAGTTAATTTTAAAATGTATTGTCTTATACGTATTTTATGTAAATAATGTATAGATTTAGTA
The DNA here is from genome assembly GCA_018207615.1 of Philaenus spumarius. Classification (NCBI taxonomy): domain Eukaryota; kingdom Metazoa; phylum Arthropoda; class Insecta; order Hemiptera; family Aphrophoridae; genus Philaenus; species Philaenus spumarius. The sequence goes on along the minus strand of JAGFPH010000447.1, from coordinate 280,845 downwards.
ATAATTAATTTAAGTATACACATACAGCCTCTAAAAGGTTAATGACATCAAGGTATTGTTTGTTTGTTTGTAGTCTAGTATTATTTTCTATACCTATTTTGATTTTGTAAAAGAAAGAACAAATATATATTAATTCAACTACATTTTGAGGTAATAATATTCTAAATAAATATAAATTTATAATTCCACTATAATAGAATACTTAACATCTTAAAATGTGCAACACTCACACGATAAAAGAATTCCTTTGCAAAACACAATCAACTCATTATCACTGTTAATAACTTCACCTTTATTGTTGTTATCAAGTCAACAAGCTTTACAAGACTGGACTAGAGACCTGCCAAATCCTTTACTCAGGCCACAACTCAAACCCTCACTACGTTCATATAGGCTACTTAACAATAATACAACTTCTTAACTACACTTGTTTCATGTTTACATTTTTAATTTATTCAAAAACCACACCACCCGAAAAATTCTGCAGTAAACTATATTTTGTCAATCATTAAGGTCACACACCTTGCCAAGAAAATGATGACAAATATTTGTTTATTATCTAGTTTCTGCTTGATTATACATTAAAAATTGCTTTAAAATTTGAAGGGCCAACAAAAAGAACAGGTTCAGTCCATTTTTTTAAAATTTTAATTTCTTTATTAATTTGAAATTGTTTTTGAGTTTATTATAATTTATAATTGAAAAAATAGGAAAAACAGGCTCTGTCCATGTTAAAAACAGGTTGAAATATTTTTCAAAAGGGAAAGAACAGGCTAAGAACAGCTAACAAAAAACGGTCTCCTGTAAAATTTATAATTTGTGACAGAGCCTGTTCTTTCCGTTTGCCCTTCATTTATGTAGAGAATAAAATTCAACACAACTTATAAATAAAACGTTTTCTGTGGAGGGGTGGGGGGTAAATAGCTTTCATTCAGCCATGTAAACAGGAAACATTTAGGAATACCTTTTGTGAAAATTTGGAATACAAATTAAATGATAATAATTAACGATAATCAGTCAATAAATTACTTAATCTGTTCATATAAATAAAATTTAAGTGTCTGTCTGTCATTTCGAAATAAATACATTTTTCCAAGCGCATACGGTTATTTACACTTTACCAAAACCTGAACATGCATTTTTTATTTTTTGTCCGTCTGTCTGTCTGTTTGTCCGGGCTAACTCTGGAATGGATGAACCAATTTTGATGAAAGTTTCATTTGTACGTAGAGGAATTTTCAGAGATTCATCTGGGCTACTCTTTTTATCCCGGAAATATTTAGGGTTCCTATTTAAAAATTGCGAACGGATGTGACATGCTACCAATATAAATAAAACAACTGATTTGGATCAAAAGCTTAACACTTTGACAAGATCTTCAGTGTTTTAATTTACTGTATACACCGGTTTAACCATTAAATATATGGTATCAAAACAATATGCAATAGTGTGAAATGTACTCTTAGATGTTAAATACACCTCAAAACCTGGTTTGTAATTTTTATATTCGATCGGGAGTTATAAGTAAGTAAATGGTGGAAAAAGGGAATTTTAGCATTTGTTGGTGCATAGTTAATAACTTACGTAGGCCTAAAAGGGATACATAGATCGATTTGGGCGAAACTCACTGTGCGTTTTTGGGCCATGGAACTCGGATCTAAAATAGTTTTTTTTTAAATTGCATGTAATGGTAAGGCACAATATTTACACGATAGTCTTTTTATTTATTTAATCCCATCTGCGAGCGAAGCAACAGGTACCAGCTATTTATAAATAAGTAATGAATAACTAAAGGATGTTACTACAATTGTATTTGTTTCTATTATGTCGATATAATTTCAATATATGGCTTCCTCTGATGCAGCGCGGATGATTTTCCTGTTTATCTGTTTTCTTCATCACATGAGCAATTGTTTTAATGTCCATATTTTGAAAACAAACTATGGTTGGAGATCTGTGGCTATCAAATATATACAAATATCTTCTCTACACTCTTGCAATAAATGAGGTTTAATTTTCGCAACTTTGGCCAACAATTTCTTTCTATTTTAGATATCAGGTTGTTAAGTGAAAACTTGCATCAGAACTTTTAGTAACAAACGCAGTTTCATTGCTTTTCTACCGTGCCATTATTTATATTAGTATAATTACGTATATAATCATCGTTTTAAAATTGTAGTTTTCTAAACAGCTAATGCCGTGGGAGAAAACACAAATAAATGACACAAACTTATCACTATTCTAAGGCTCAAATTCGTTCGATAGAATTGTTTTGAAAAGAATAAAAGGGCACCTTTGGATTCCTCAAGATTTAAACTTTCTAACAATGCCTTCCAATCATTCGTCACTCTAACAGTTTATTAGATATGAAGTTTTCTGTAAACCTTTGCAATTGCACAGATTTCAACCAATGAGAAAGCAAATTTTGCAATCGATATGTTTGTATAACAATATTTATATAGATTTGAAGAAGAAAGTTTACATTTTCATTTGGTATAAGGTAAACCTTATTTAATGTTCTGATTCTATTCGGATATTTCCGAGAAATACTTAACAATTCTTCAAAGCAAGAGGCGCTTTATCCGTTACTTTTTCCCATTGTCCACAACGTCTGGCAATGTATCCCCATAAGTTTGTGAGAGTTTTGTTTAGTTTATCTAATTTAGTGAATCAAAGTGAAAAAAGTTTATGAAATAATAATCTTCAAGTATACAGTTCAATTCTATGATTTATTACCTACAATTTGTTATAAACAAATTCAATTTTTTGATAAAGGAAAATCCGCCTATTCCGAACAGAGTTCAGAAAAAATACCGATTTTTTTAACTTAAAAAACAGGAGAAATTAAAAGGATGTTTGTGAAAAATTTACATTTATTGTTATACAAAATAGTTAAGAGTTTTCAAGTTAAATTCAAGTGTTTCTTTTAAAGTACACGAAGAATGACTTTGTTTACTTGCCATGTTTAATGTTTAACAGTTGATGTCAAGGACTACGAACATAAATAAAAAAGGCACAGTGACTCGGTAAATTAACTCAACACTCACGGAACAAAGATTTACAATAAATTTGCAATAAGCGCACACAGTTTATTAAAGTCCCTAGAGTAAACACTGAACTAGATACGACTAGACTAGTGCTCAGTGCAGTGATTCGCGGGAAGGAGAAATATGTTTGAAACTCGGGAGGGAGAGGGGTAGGTAATGTTTCGGCGCTATGAGTCATCGAAGGAAATGCATTTCCTTTCCGACTTTCACTGAACTTGTTCATAAGCCGATCAACGCTGTATAGAGCTGACATTAGCAGATGTCCCCGCACAGTACTTACCCACTAACATGTCAATACGTTGATATTATTTATGAAATCCACCTATTCCGAATTACCGTTAAACCGAACAGTGTTCCGGTCCCAATTAGTTTGGACTCTACTGTATTCCTAAATAATATTTCAAAATAGGCTTCATTTTTTTAGTAGTCTTGTAGTACGAACATAAAAACTGGTGTTTTCAGAATGTTTTTTTTTTTTAATTGATATTTAATTTATACACTTATATTTAGAACTAAATTACAAAACTTTTGTACATTTTGAAAAAAAATTACCAAAAAGTTTACTACTTTTTATATAGGTCTAAGGTTTTATTCTTCCTTTACTGGAAATTTGTTGCTTCTTGAGCTAATAACTTTAAAAAAATTTTACATCAATCAATTTTTTAGTCGCATATAAATTATTTCGTCCTTTTCTAAAAAAAGCTATGGAAAGCTTTTGGATTGGGATATAATTACTATATTTGGCGAATTTTTGAAAAAAAATACTTGTAAAATGCCAAAAATCCGGACGAATTAACAAGGCCAGTTCTAGGATTGAAAGTAAATGTAGCCTACATGGTGATGAAATACTAATAAATCCAAAATTGTTGGAAAATTTTTAACAAAGTATAATGTTGATTTGGAAAAATAGCACCACGCGGGTAGCTGATATCTGTCTACTATCACACTCACGCACACCCACACCTAGTGCACAAGTGAGTGTGAGTAGGAACAGTGCATATACAGTGTTCTGTGTTTTGTGTGCTTCTTGCTAGTTCGTTCTGACGTGTGATCTCAGGCTCAAAGTTGTACCAGTGGAGAGTGGAGTTTTGTGATTTTATGAGACTAACTGATGCCATTACAAAACATACAAGTATGTATACATGTAAATAAATATCAGTACCAATTTTCATGATTTATTTGTTTCAAAGTATGATTTTAACAACAAGAAAAAAACAAAACCTGGACCTTCCCCCGTTCCCCTAGGGGTGGGCTATTCCACATCCCCCTCCCGAAACCGCCACCCCCATCCAGACGTTCTGGATCCGCCCTTGATCTAAATCAGATGTTGAGTGAAAGAACAACACTGGGATGTACAAAGGCCAAGCACGAGACCAGACGACCATAACCAATCGTGACTAAAAAAACAACGGTTGAAACTTTTGAGGCAACAATAATCAAATGAAATTAGTAGGTGACTTTTCGTTTCACAACATCAATCTTTCACTTCCACGCCAAGCATTTATTTCTTCATTAGTTAATATTAAATTGTTTAGTACTGGGTTATATTAATTTACAGGAAAAATAGGTTAAACAAATAAAAGGATGCACAACTCCCACAGCACCAATAACCATAAGGTAAATCATCCGGTGTGTATAGAAAAAATATACAGGTTAAATATACTTAGTTATATATTAAGTTATATATAACTTAATTCAGTACTCAATGAATTGAATGATTGGTTTAGTCAAAATGAGTTAACACTAAACTTGCAGAAGACTTATGGTATGTCATTCCACATAAAACATAAGTCTGATACGGTCCAGCCCTTTGATCAGAATTATGATATTTCCGCAGTAACCTCGACCAAATTTCTGGGAATAAATGTAGATAAAAATTTAAACTGGAAAACTCACATAGTTGAAATATTAAAAAGACTTAGCAAAGCTTCTTTTGTTATCAGATCGTTGAGAGGGATGTGTTCACACGAGGTTGTAAAAAAAGCATATTTTGCTTATTTTCACTCAATAATTTCGTACGGTGTTATTTTTTAGGGTAACTCCTCAAATAATAATGCTATTTTTAAACTGCAGAAGAAAGCTATACAAGATATGAGTGGTGTAAAGGGCCGAATTTCTTGCAAGCCTCTTTTTCAAAAACATGAAATACTTCCATTGAAAAGTATTTATATTCTGGAATGTGTTACATTTGTGCATAGAAACCAAAATTCAGACTCCCACCTTTACAGCACTCGCCATGGTAGTTACTTTCACCGCCTAACTTTGTCCCATAAGGGAGTGGAATTTATGGGTATTACACTCTATAATCTGTTGCCAGAGGAAATAAAAATGGAAACCTGTATTAGGGTGATCAGAAAGAGGGTAAAATATTTGTTCCTTTTGAAAATGTACTATGACGTGAATGACTATGTAAAGAATTGTATATAAACTTTTACTTGGTAGAAGGATTTTGTATTTGAAATAGCATTGAAATTAAAAAAAAATTGTAAATTAGTCTAAATATTTTTAAATATAAGAAATTTGTACTTACAGTTACAGCTATAGTACATTTATAAATATTTTTGTGATTTGATTGTTTGTGTAAATGATATTTATGTAACTACACATTGTGTTGGTTGTGTTTGTTTGTGTGGTTGTTGTTTGTACACTTAATTTTAAGCATGGTTATATTGCTGACTTGTCTGATACAAATTTATATTTGTCATAAAGACTAATAAATAAAAAAAGATATAGAGAGGATAATTACATGAAAATAATAGAAACTTTAAAAAAATAATGTGTTACCGACATACAGTGAAAGGTTTAAGGAAACTTAGACCATACAAATAAACAAATTTTAAGGCTTAAAAGTAAACATGGTTTCTTTAAAAATGCTATAGAGTTAAACTAAACTAAAAAGGTTACCTCACGTGGTTTAGTTTAGATTTTTGTATGAGGTAACATCAAGAGTCAATAATTAACTTGAATTTGCCCAGCTTGGTAGAATTATGTTTATGACAAGATTACACGTTATATAAAATGATCTAATTGTTATGGACTTAACCCATTACTGGTAAATTTGTTTACTGCAAAACAAGCTATTTTTTAAAATTTTTTATTTGTTTTATATATTGTAACAAATGTTCAACTGAAATTTATTAACAAAAAACAGACTAGAAAAGATACTATGACCTAATAACAGTCACATTCAAATTTAATAACATAAATAAAGAAGAGGGTGTGATTAAACCTAACAACCTAAACATGTAATTGACATAAATATTGAGCTTGACTTGTGAGAAGACATACTTGATAGCGTTGTATTAGTTGTGAGATTCTGTGTACAAGTTTTATTCTATCAAATATAAGTGAGTTATTAAATAGGATCTGTAAAAGTGGCAGATAATATGTTAAAATACATAACCGGAGTGCAGGGTGATTTTTTTAAGTGAGCCACCATCAGTATCTCAGAAACTATAAAAGTTACAACAAACTTTAAATGGGGGACCTTCCCTACTTTTCCCCTTGCATTAAAAACACAATATTAAAATTTTAAAAAACTCCGCCATTTTTCCAATATGGCGGCCAACTTAATTTTTTCAAACGGAAACCCCTATTTTTTATGTTGAATTTCGATTGGGAACACAAATTTAAGACGTTTTCATTCTTTTGTATTTTTTCCTAAACCCAATCGTTTATGAGATACAGCCTTTCAAACATTTTCTATTTTATTATGTGATTGTTTTAATTGGGCCACCATTGGGATCTCAGAAAGTGTTAATTTTACAGCAAACTTTAAATGGGGAACCTTTCCTTGTTTTATGAGAAATTAAAAAATATGTAGTTAAAATATTTATAAATGGCCACCATTTTCCAATATGGCGGTCAATTTTGAAATTTCTTATGGAAACCTCTATTTTTTATGAAGGATTTGGATTTTACATGCAATTTTAAGACGTTTTTATTCTTGGTATTTTTTTTATAAACTTAACCGTTTAACCGCTAGGAGCTCTGAAAGTTTCAGAAACTCTTATTTCAACAATTAATTATTACAGGCATGTTTTACCATTTATTTGCAAACAATAAAATTTAATTCAAAGTGCAATATTTTTTACAATGGAATGTTAAAAAACTGTTGCAATTTGACAAATACTTTATTTTATACAAAAAACTTAGTATAATAGTGCACTTCAGTTTTTGATACGTTAAGACAAAGAGGGCAATTTCTGTCTCAGATAGTCACGGGGGTTGCAATTTGGGTTGCTTATGACACCCCAGAAACTAACGAAATCGATGAAATGGAGGTACACTTCGTCCCCAGCAACACAAAAACCCAAGACAATCTTGACATCTCAAAATGTCATGTGCACACTGTTTTGGAATTAAGACTTTTACTAATTGTTTTTTTGTTGCAAGGTGAAACAATCAATAAAGATATTTACTATGAGAAGCTTAAAAAACTGCGCCGCGCAATACAGAACAAGTGCCGAGGAATGCTCTCAAAAAATGTTGTTTTCTTTCATGACAACACTTGACCTCGCACTGCGAATGTGACAAAAAACTCCTAGAGGACTTGGGCTGGGACGTGTTTGAACATAATCCATACAGCCTAGACCACGCTCCTAGTGATTTCCATCTCTTTTTGCATCTGAAATCTTTCCTTGGTGGTCAATGCTTCAACGATGATGATGAGCTGAAAGAACATGTCACCACATGGCTTAAAACACAGGCGGCTACCTTCTATGAAGAAGGCATACAAAAACTTGTGGAGCCACTCTATGACAAATGCCTGGGAAATTACGGGAGCCATATCGAAAAATAGTTTAAGTGTTGTAGATTTTTGTACAGTAAATTGTTTTCTGGTATTTGTACATGATTTTGTTTTATTACTTTCTGGCCATACGGTTCAACCCTCCGCAACTATTGGAGGCTCCAATTTTATCAAACTTGGGCAACTATGCTAAGCCTTGCCGCTCCCCACTTATTAAATAAAACATGCCTACAAGTAAATTAAGGCGTTTATCAAGTAACAAATGCAGGAAGAATGCCTCAGGAAAGGTTACAAAAACAGATTTAAAAAAAATATTGGTGGCAAAGGAACAACAGGAAGGACAAGAATGAGATTGATACAGGGTTGGGAGCCGGGCCTGAATACCTTGGGAGTGCGAAACTTGGGAAATGCTGTTGATTCAAAGAATGACTGGAGGTGAACGGATGAGGAAGCCAAGGGCTACAAAGATTTGTAGAGATTGGGAAGTATGTAAGAAACGAATGCAGGTAGGGCCGAGTGAATATTGCAGTTTAGGCCCATATAATGCTAACCATGTATGGCTACTGTACTAGCCCATTAAACAGAAAGACTCAGACAGTAACAGATATCTTAATCGTTTTACTTTATCACCCCAAAACAGAACAATGAGCGACGGTGCGACATTATCGCAGAACGAAAGTTATGGCTGCAGAAAGATATCTTATAGAATAAATGTTTTTTGCAGGTCATAAACTAGGGAAAGGTCGATTCTCGGTGCCGATTTTCCATACCACCGATACTTTATCTTTGGTATCAGTATCGCGAATCGATAGCCGAACTCGATACCGAGAGAAACTCAGTTTATATCAGTGTCGGATTTGCCAGTTCTCCGTATTTTGAATATAATCTCCGACATTTGCCATCACATTCTCTGTACTTAAACCCAATTCAGCAGAGCAATAAATATCAGTATGAAAAAATGTAAAACTTTCTTAATTTGATGTATGTATTTTCCCTTGTAAAATGTTTAGGCAATTGTTTCGTTTGTTAAGTAAAGGCTTTTGTTTTATTTGTATTCATGCTTATTCTTAGTTATTTGTACACAGGAAGTTACGGTAAAGTAGGTTCAAGGTCAACCACTTATGGGTTCATTTCTTATCATGTCTATTTATAGAATTAGGGTGTCTACTGTGACGAAAAGTTACAAATTTTATAGGTCGGGTAAAACAATTTGGACATTTTCGGGATTTACGTTACCCATGATTTGTTTTTTGTGTAAGTCTTGACGAAGTGCCTTGTTTTACTTGTTATTCAATCTTGCAAATAGCGAAATTTAATTTCCATTTAAATTAAATTTAAAATCCGGTATTTTATAGAAACAAGAACAAATTATCGTTCTCGGGAGTAGGTTTTTTCATGGACATAAGCTTTTGTATATTAAATTATGTTTTAATGCCGGCGTTTTATAAAATTAGCGCTAATAATATTTGGACGTCCTATTTTTTTGCGGACATTCGTCATTGTATTTTAAATGATATTTCAACAATGGTAGTTCATAAAGTTGGCACAAATTATACTCGGGCATTGGTTTTTTCGCGGACATACGCTGAGATTGTATTTATTACAAATAGTTAGGCCTAGTTGAATTACTGGTTGTTTTTCGTTGATAGGTATCGGTATCGAGAATTGAAAAATTTGGTATGGACCCATCAATATCATAAACGAAAATTTTAACTCGATCTTCATGACTAGTACAACTATTACTATTTTATCATCTCTGTTCTAGCCATAAATACTTATCATTTGTACACTAGTCGATTGGTTTCTCTAGTCATTAGATTTCAAATGACATTCTGGACTATCATTATGTCTACGGTTTATAATCGACTAGTCCGTCCATATCAACCGACTAACGATTACATAAGGGACTAGTAGAATAAACTACTAGTTTAACTAGTCAATTAGCCCATCAAGATGAGGATTGCTATTGATGTGAAGCGTGACTTGCCATAATTCAAAATATAAGAAAATGTAAAGTAAAATTATTAAGGTTTAAAAAAATGTTAAGGCATATCTAAAGAAATTAAAATAATTACTTAGTTCAATACACACAAATAATTGATCATGTGTGCATTGATTATTTATTCACCCATAAAACCTCTATTATTAATTTATTACTAAAACACCCGCACTCGCAGAAAGTTTTTCGTCTTACCATCAACCGTTGCAGAAAGATAGAACACATTCTGCTTTGGGGCTTTCTCACTATACTATAGTATAGAGAAAGTATAGGGATCGCAAAAAAAATCGATAACAAATAATAACAAATCGATATAATAACAAATACAGTGATTAAAAAAATCGATGTTGAGATTTTTGTGGAAATGTCCGTTTTGGGACAACCTGAGTCCAAAATAGTGGTTTTTACAAAATGTCTGTCTGTATGTACACAAAGCTAGAGAGAAAACTATTTGATCGATTTCGAACAAATTTGCACCAAACATGTCAATTAGGCCTGATGCACGAAAAAAGGTTTTGAAATATTTTGAAAAACATCCCCCTTTTTGGCCAAAAAATCAGTTATTTTTTTAAAAACGGCTCTAACGATTATGATAAAATTTAGCTTATTTGTAGCCCTTAATGTATCCTACCATATGAAAAACACCGCATTTTTCTAAAACTTCTCATTTAGCTAATAATAATAATAACTGATGGGGGCTTGCTGTGAGAAGCACGCAATGCATTGTGTATTGAAAACACTCCCAACACGAGGGTTGGCGAGCGAAGCACGCAATGAATTGTGTATTTTCAAGCTAATACCGTACAAATTTTATTCAATATGTTGTAATTGTGAAAACGTTGTTATAAACTGATTTACAGTTGCTCCAATGTATAATTATGATAGTTAGCACGCAAAAATAATGATAATGCGCCATAAGCTGTACATAAACAATTAAACATTTTTGGACTTCTAGCCTCTAGGATTGTATAATAATATTAAAATTAGTTTATTACCTTATATGGTCCATCACAATCCTTGTAGTCCTAGGGCCCAGGCCTTTAAAAGTTTATGATTACCTAACTCTTGAGAATTCGTATATCTCTTATTTAAGTCAAGTCGGACAACATTTTTATTTGCAAAAATTCTCGGTAGCGGGGCGTTTTCCTTTGAGAACCCGGCAAAGTCATTGATTTGATGCGGTAAAAAAATTTATAACCTAAACAATAATCTTTCTTTTAATCGATAGTTTGTTTTATGTAGAAAGCAAAAAACATTTTGTCAGACAAATATGATTGGTCATTACTGCGCGTCCGACATCCCGAACATGGCAAAGTTATGATGTCATAAAATTTAGTACCTAACCGCTGATTTTTTTCAGAATCATTTATAAAATATATATATAACTAAGTGGTAACCTTGTCCGACAAAGTTGTCGGGGCATTCTTGTTGTCGGACGCCTTAAAGTTAAGGGTTTTATGCAACCCCTATATTTATGACCTTTTGTCGGACAAAAATAGGATATGTAAAGTGTCGTTTTTTGTGATCAGTGATTCAATTGTCTGACAAAAAAATTGGGGCAAATAATTAGTCCGACAAAAAAAGTGAAATTTTTAAATAAATCCATAAATTGTAATCGGGAGGCGCAGTTTCGGTTCAAACGCATTTTTCTCAGTTAGTTATGTAGTGCTAAAGCTGAAAATTGATTAAAATATCCTTTATAACATTTAGAAAGGCATAACAAACCCGTTTGCGAAATTTGTCCTCTGCGTTAAATTTTAGGAAAAATAATTCTTTATAAAATTATAAAGAGTCTGCAAATAATTTTCAGTTAAAAATTTTCACTATTGTTAAATATTTTTTTATTTTATTAAAAACGCTACATCACGTTTGTTTGGCAATTTTAGGTTTAGGAATATGTTCTTTGAACCTTCTTGCGATTGTTCGTATTGTTTGTCCAATATAAAATTTAGGACAGTTGGAACAGGTTATTTTATATACACCTGAGCTTTCAAACTCGTTGTTGTCAGTTTGTTCCTGCTTCAGAGCTTTCTTTAAATTGTTAGAAATTCTGTAAGCTGGCATAATATCGAGTTTTGCTAGTTCCTTTTTCAGCGTATATTCACTGTTTACGTGTAAATGTTAAAAACTTGTACAGTGTTTTTGTTTAAGTGTTTTTATAGTGTGTGTTACGTGTATTTATTTATTATGACTGTGTTTGAAGAACTGACGATGACATCGTAGATGTGTCGAAACCGGTAATTTGAAAAACAAACAAACAAGGATTGTGACGGACCATATAAGGTAATAAACAAATTTTAATATAAACAATTACATCTTATACAGTATAAATTAAATAAAACTAAAAGCATATTTATATTTATTTCTGTTTGAACTTACATCATTGAAGTAATGCCAGAGACGCATATTTTCAGGTCGAATATGCAAACGACCGCTGAGGAAATCGTACACTTGACAAATAGTAGCTATCCGACTGAATGTTGCTGTGTATGCCAAGTAACGTTTAGGAGGAACAAGTAGCTGAGATACATAAGAATAATCTGTTGAACTGACTGCAACAAATAAAAAAAGAAAAATGTAAATTATTGATAAAAGACGCTTTGCTTTGCTTACAAGTTATTTAGTTTAATATACTAGTAGTTCTGTGAACAGTAGACCTCGATCGTTGAAATAACAAATGTGGTTTTGATCTTAGGTTAAAAATAGAGTGCCAGTAAGGGAGTAAGCAGAAGGTTTAGCCAGTGAAACTTTATTTTGCAATTCCTGCGATTCCAGGGTTTCTAGTTCTCATTTTTTTTTCCTTTCTTGAGCTCTAACTGCTAAAGATTTTCTTTTAGGGGGCAGTGTGTTTTATTTAGGTTAATAATGCGTAAGGTAGCTATAAATATCGCGTTATTGAGGAAAAACATAGAATTAAATATTTACATACTTAAATAACTAAAACTTATCAATGTATTTACAGTTCCATATCATATTCCAATGTTAGAAATAATGAAAACAAACGATGTTAAAGCGTTGTGATAGTGATCTCAACCCATGTACCAACACTTCCCACGCTGTCCAACGGTAATTTTTTGTATGTCCTTTATCGCCGCGAGGTTTCATTTGTTTCATCTCATTTTGTAATTCAAGTAAAGCTAAGTCAAATACTTTTATGGAATAATAATTTACAAGTATACAGATCAATTCTTTGATTTATTCTCTACACTTTCTTATAATAATATGTCATTTTTGGGCAAAGGATATAGTATTCCTAAATTACTATTCAAAATAGGCCAAGTTTTGTTAGCAGTCTTGTAGTAGGAACATAAAAACTGGTGTTTTCAAAATAAGAAATTTGAAATTGATAAATATTTTTATACAGTTTTACTTAGAACTACAAAACTTTTTTACGTTTATGAAAAAAATTACAAAAAATCTTTACTACTTTTTATGTAGGCCTAAAGTTAAACTTTTTCCTTTCGTTATTGAACGTGTTTGTTTCTTGAGCTAATAACTTTGTTAATTTTTACTTCAATCATTTTTTTACTGGCATATATGAATTCTTTGAACCTTTATCTACAAAAAAGCTATGGAACACTTTTGAATTGGTTTAGAATAAACGTATGAATACATGGTTAAAATACAAAAACTTAGACGATTTTTAAGAAATTTGAAGTTTGCGGCCATTTTGTGAGCTTACCGTTAGAGATACGGAAAAAAATCAAGAATACAATTTTGTTTAAAATCAAATTTTCTACTAGCAAAACTTTATTAGTTTTTAAATTTGACTTACGGTTAAGCCACAAACTGGCTTTGGAAAAAAGCTTACACTGAAATAAACGGTGCGGCCGCTATTTTTATTTTATTTAAGGGGTTAAAAATGAAAAATGGAAAAACTGTATATATACATTGCTTGGCCTATGAATAAGGAACATTCATGCAGAAAATCATCACAATCGGTCAAGGCGTTTGGCCGTAATCGTGAGACAGACAGACGAAATGCCGAACGGTCGAGCTAAAACGGAGCAATTTGTAAACAGGCTGTTTCAGTATGAATCTGTCAAACTTCACAGGTGTATTTCAGCCAATAACATAATTTAATAGTTCATACGGACATAAGTCTGAAAGCGCTTTGTTTTTAGGCAATCGGCAATTTTGTCTCCTGTATATATAAAAATGTTAAGTTGCTTCAGCGAATGTTTTACCTATTTGAAACCCCCGACACAAGGGGATATGGGGGGTGAAAGTGGGGATAAACAATCGAATATTTTCAAATATATCCAAATGACGTAGCAAATAAAAGGGCATGACGTTTACATTACAAAACTGTAAGTTACTTAGAAATCAGTTTGTTTAAAATTGTGGCGACACGTACATACAATGCAGTTGACTATGAATATGCGTGTTCAATTGAAGAACGATCAATCAGCCGACGAATTCTCACGACAATTACTAGACATTGGGAACGGACAGCTGAAATAGATGAGACAAAACAAATATCATTTCCAAATAATTTCTGTAATTTAGTAACATCAAAAGAAGAACTTATCGAAAAAGTATTTCCTAATATTCAAATTTACTATAGGAATCACGATTGGCTCAGTGAACGAGCAGTTCTAGCCGCGAAGAATAAAGATGTCTATCAACTTAATAATGTTATTCAATCCAACATTCAAAATGAGGAAATTATATATAAGTCGGTAGACACAATTGTGGAAGCAGATGAAGTTAATTATCCAACGGAATTTTTGAACTCACTTGATCTGCCTGGGAGGATACTACCTGTATTAAAATTAAAAATAGGCGTGCCAATTATCGTGTTGCAGAATATTAATCAGCTAAAACTCCGTAACGGCACGTGATTCGCAAGTAAGAAATTGATGAACAATGTAAACAACGTAGTGGAAGCAACGATTTTAACGGGGCCTTTCAACGGTGAAGGTGTCCTCATTCGTCGAATTCCCATGATGCCGACCGATACACCATTTCAATTCAAAAGACTGCAATTCCCAATTCAATTGGCGTTCGAAATCACAATCAATAAAGCGCAAGAACAATCTTTAGAATTGTGTGGTTTAGATTTAGATGCGGATTGCTTCTCACATGGACAACTGTATGTTGCGTGTTCCCGTGTGAGTAAACCAGATAGCCTTCATATCTACGCAGACAATGGAAAAACAAAAAATATTGTATACCCAGAAGTATTGCAAAATTAAACGTCTATGAAACTTATGCTTTGTTTTGTTCCTCATTTCTCATCCACGCAACCATAATGTGCCATAGCGAAGCGTGTCAGGTTACAGCTAGTTTTAAATCAAAACTATTGTAATGTTGGAAGTATATATGATATTAAGTTCAGATTGCATTTGATTGTTTTCAATTGTACAAAAAACAGATTTATACGTATAATTTAAAATGAGGTGTTACACATATTAAAAATTGTTTAACAGTTTCAAAAAAGGTCAAACTGTAGTTCTAAAGTTCTGACTGTCATCAAGCAGAAATTCAAATGTGTTTAACAATCAGTGTAGTTTGATAGTGGGAAGTTGATTAGGGGCATACTACACAATCAAAGTTATTTGTCAAATATTTGTTCACACAGTTATCAAAGGTCTTTGATAAAATGTTTCAAATGTTTCAATGTTTGACATAGTTTTAACAAAGAAAACATATTACACCTGTCCAATTTCTTTGATCAGCTGGGTTATTAACTAGATATATTTTGGGGTTATGTTTCGGTGTATTCGTTCAGTTCAGATGCTATAATGGATAGAGTAATGTTAACTTCTTATGTTGCTGCATCAAGTGGTTATCTAACCATGGTGCTACTAAAGAAAAACAGTAACAAACGAAAAAAAAGTTATGAATCCAACCATGAATACAAAGGAAAAAATACTAAGTGCAAATACAACTATTATTAAGAACTACAGTTGGAAGATCGTGATTCATATTATAATGGTTTATAAGATTTCAAAAACAAATTTTAAAACAATAAAGTAAACATAATCAAAATCTCTTTAATGTTTTACGAAAAACATAAACATAGGCTATACTGCCAACCAAAATATTATAGACTGCAAAACATTTGTAATTTGTTCTAAAGTTGTTTGACTTGCATCACTGTTATTTTAGACAGTAGTGTTCTACAAAATAGTCTTCTATTTTGTAATGTAAAATTAAAGTTTTCCCAGTTTCAACACTACATGTCAATTTCACCATCGTATTATAAATATAAAAGGAAAGGACCACAAGGAACATATATAAAACAATATATTTGAAACCATACATATCAAACATATATTTTAAGGTTAGGAGGCATGGGCGCCCTTATGATATTTTCTAGGGGGCGGCTAGACCGGGGTATGGGGCTTAACACGTTCACTGCTAAGGACGCACATGTGAGCTTGACACTGAACACTATGAGAAGCGGCCGACGCACAGTATATTGCGTGCTTCGCATGCCAACCTCCGAATTGAGAGTATTTTCAATACACAATGCATCGCGTGCTTTGCACACCAATTTTAAGCCTATGTGCGTCTGCTTTAAAATATTAGTAATTATTTATTAGTGAATTTCTATTCATTTAGACTTCAAATATAAAAAATAAAAGGTCAGCTCTTAGCATAGGAAATACAAAATTTGCGTAGCAGTGAACGTGTTAAGGAGTACCCTCCCCTCCTTCGGTAAAAGGCGTCCAGGGATTTTTGGGAGGCCAATTTGGCTGTTCAGGTGAAATATTAACGCACATAGCATTGAGTGTGTACCTTTACACCGTCAGTGAATACACAAAGACCTATAACACTCCTAGAGGCCGCACCAAGTAGTGACCCAGCAGCTCATGCTTGAACTCTTGTAAAAAATAAAATAAGTATATGTAAAATCAAACGGCACATAACATTTAAAACATATCTTAGTGCTAATCTCTTTAAAGAAAAATACTTAACTATAATTAAGAATATAAATATTTTCCTTACCCTGGGAGCGCCCCCCCCCCCCCTCTGCCCATAGGTACGGGCACCCATGTTAGGAAGTTACCTAAGAAATGCGTACTATATTAATATTTTAGTAAGTAATTCTTATTCTTTTTTGAAAATCTTCGAAAGTTTACAAAGATTCATCGAAGTTTGATTAATGAATTAGTTTGTCAAAAAATCATTAAATTTCTTTGATGGAAAATCTTTGATCAAAGAAATTTGACAGTGTATTATGTACATTAGTGATGGACAATGTATGCATGCATAAAAGGGAGACAAATTTGTGCCAAAACAACTTTTGAGTTGAACAGAATTACATCAGTTTTAGTGTTGCATGTTTGTGTGTGCTAAAGGTGGACCTAACTTTTTTCAGACTGTTTAATAAGTGATGAGTCCTGGATTTATGTATAAGTATGAGGACTCACTGTACCAGAAACCATGACTCGCTTATCACAGTGACTGTACTATCAAAGAAAGATATAAGTGAGGAGCAAATCGACTACCGCGTTTTACAAATACGCTCCAGAAAACCATATCTGTAGCAGTTGAATCAAGATAACGCACAACCTCGTTCTTTGCCTCCGCTTTAGGCTCGGGCAAGCATAGAATACCTCAAATTCACCGGAGTCATAATGTGACACATGAGAGGATATAATGATTAACCCTACAACTGGCCATGCTAATTTTTTGCAATGCCAAGCCATTTAGGTGCGTGTGCATGCATATTTTAAAAAATTCACCAAATATAGTAATTATAAACCAATCCAAAAGTGTTCCGTAGCATTTTTGTAGAGACAGGTTCATAGAATTCATATATGACCGTAAAAAATTTATAGATTTAAAATTTACAAAGTTATTAGCTCAAGAAACAAAAAATGTTCAGTAACGAAAGGACAAAGTTAAACTTTAGGCCTACATAAAAAGTAGTAAACATTTTTTGTAATTTTTTTCAAAATGTAAAAAAGTTTTGTACTAGTTCTAACTGTATAAAAATATTTATCAATTTCAAATTTCTTATTTTGAAAACACCAGTTTTTACGTTCCTACTACAAGACTGCTAACAAAACTAGGCCTAGTTGGAATACTAATTTAGGAATATATGCATTGTACAAAAATGAAATATTATTATAACAAAGTGTAGAGAATAAATCAAAGAACTTAACTGTGTAATTGTAAATTATTGTTTCATAAAAGTATTTGAATTAGATTTACGTGAATCACAAAATAAGATAAAATAAATACAGTAGAGCGTCGATAATCCGAACGTCAAAAATCCGAACGCGTTCTGAGGCAACCCCTGCACAAATTTTGCTTTTGTTTTCGTAAATTCCAATTATTGCGTCATTAAAAATTTCACAAAAATCTTCATCGCAGTTTGACATAATTATCTATTTTTAAACACTTCTTAATACCTGCTCTCACACGCCTTTACAGCAGACTGGCTGTCACTGTCACGCTAATAAGCTGCTTCAGCGCTAGCAGTAAACATACAGAAAATGTATTCATGTTTCGTTGTGTAATCATTATAACAGTGTGTCGTACATACAGTAGTGTACTACACAGCATTTTTTTTATTTTTCGTTTGTGTTAATTACAATGTACAAGTGAACTTTTAATTATGTACTGTACTGTAATTCAAAGTTACGTGTGTAATTATGTTGGCTCTACTGTGTACGTGCAGGTTCTTCTAAATCATAATATGTAAGTAGTCTTAAATACTATATTGTAATTACATTAATGCTTGTACTGATTAACCACTTTAATCGATTAAAGGGCTTATATTTTAGCTAAATGGCTTTTTCTTGGTTGTTTTCAAAAATCCGAACAAATTGATAATCCGAACCCCCCTCGGTCCCAATTAGTTCGGATTTTCGACGCTCTAATGTAAAACCTTTCGCACACGAATCCTATATGAGGTACCGTGTGAAAAGCCTTTGCAACTGCCACTTCGAGAGAGCGCGAGAAAGTCGAGTTTTGAATTTCCCACTTATCAGTATTTCTCAGCACTGTACGAACAAAACCGTTAGAGTAAATATGGTTTACTTTACACCAAACGAAAGATTGAACTTTGGTCTAAAAATAGATATAAACATATTTATACAAATATTTCGAATTGTAAGAGATATCTCGAATGCAAAATGTGCTGTTTTATTGGTTGAAAACTGTCCAATTGCAAGGGTTTACAGAAACCTTTATATTTTCGAAACTACAGTAGAGCGTCGAAAATTCGAACTAATTGGGACCGAGGGGGTTTCGGATTATCAATTTGTTCGGATTTTTGAAAATAACCAAGACAATTCCATTTAGGCTAAAATATATGCCCTTTAATTGATTAAAGTGGTTAAACAGTACAAGAAATAATGTAATTGCAACACAGTATGTAAGACTACTTACATATTATGATTTAGAAGAACCTGCACGTACACAGTAGGGCCAACATGATTACACTTGTAACTCTCAATTACAGTACAGTACATAATTAAAAGTTGACTTGTACATTATAGTTTACACAAACAAAAATTAAAAAAGAATACTGTACAGTACACTACTGTATGTACGACACACTGTTATAATGATTACACAAAGAGAAATGAATGAACTTTCTGTATGTTTACTGCTAGCGCTAAAGCAGCTTATTAGCGTGACAGTGAAAATACTAACAGCCAGTCTGTTGTGAGGGCGTGTGAGAACAGGTATTAAGAAGTGTTTAAAAAGAAATAATAATGTCAAACTGGGATGAAGATTTTTGTGAAATTTTTAACGACGCAATTGGAATTTGCGAAAACGAAATTTTTGCAGGGCCTCGGAACGCGTTCGTTTTTTTGACGTTTCGGATTATTGACGATCGGATTATCGACGCTCTACTGTATAAGAGTAATTAATGTCTGATTGGAAGGCAGTTTTAGAAAATTCAAATCCTGATGAATCCAAATGTATGTTTATATTATTGTCAAAATATTTCTGTCAAGCGATATTGAGCTTTAGAGAAGTGACAAAGTTGAGTAATTTCTTTGTGTTTACACGAGCGACAATAGCTTTACAGAAAACTACAATTTTAAAACAATGATACATATGTAAATAAACGTTTTTAAAAACAATTGTAAATACAAAAATTAAATTTTAAATCATTTTCTTTCTAACGGGTTTTGTTTTATTGCAATTAGATGATTTTTAGTGGGTGAAATATTCAATACAAAGTAGAGTTTTCGAATGAGTAGTGTGAGACCTAGGCCAAGCGCTATGACGGCTCAATGGAGCAGTCAATCATGGCTAGGGTCAACAGGACAACACATCTAGTAGTTAAACCGAAAGAGGACTCTGTCAATCTTTTACATTTATAGAAGGACCGCTCAGTTAAGTCTGTGGAGTAACAATGGAACTACTTCGAAGGAGATTAGTATTGGAAATGACTAGGTAAGCTACTTTTCCCTGCCAAATGTCCGGGTATTTTGTGAAAAAAAAACTTGGTATAGCGACTAAATTATATATTTCTAACACATAGTTTACTTACTAAGAGAAGCAGCTCCGTACCCTCCTACCATGCCTGACCATGTGTTAGGTTGTGGAGGTGATGATGCCTTAGGAGGTTGAAGCTGATGACGAAGTAATCGCAGTGTTAATGGGTATAACTCCAACTCCACTGCTTCATTATTTTTAGGCATTATTACCTGGAATTTGAAACATTGTAGAAGAAGTCAAATCAATCTACATAAATACATATACAAATGTAAATATATTGTGTTTTGAATTACTGCAAAGAAATTATAAAGTAAGGTACTTTGCAGTTGTGGATAAAAACAAAATCTTGCAAACAAAAGCAATAGTTTTACTCAATTGGAAAACAGACTGTCATTGTGTTTATTTCAATCTAAATTTCCTTTGTTATTATATACCTCTGTAACTTTAGAATTGCAAAACCAATTTTAACAAATAAGGAGTTAAAATTCCTGTACCAGTAACTGTCTTAATAATGAATAAAAAAAATACTGGATTTTGGGTTGATACAACCTTGCAAATGCTTTGTTATTCATAACTGTGCATGTTT
>JAGFPH010000447.1:228932-252637 GCA_018207615.1 Philaenus spumarius | reverse complement strand
AATTTTGAGCTCGTTGGAGTTTATTAGCCAATTCCACAGTCATGCCAATGACTTCAGTGCCACAGTAGTTAAAGTATGGCGTGATTAATGATTTTACTAAGAGCACTCTAATATGAAATGGCAAGAAATCTTTCATTTTTTTTTAAAGAGCGAATCCCAGCAAATACTTTATTGCATGTCTTAGTTACATATTCAGTCCAGTACATAATCTGTCATTGATTGTCAGGCATAGATTTCTAACGCTGCTGCGATATTCTAATAATTCACCTTCAATTTCAAGTTTGGGGATATTGTTCAAGTCTATAGTGTTCATAAGTCGGGAGTAGCCTATAATAATGGCTTGTATCTTTGATTTATTAAGTCGTAAGTCATGCTCTTCAGCCCATAGGCATATACTTTTAATGTCATCCGTCATATGCTCAACTGCATTGCCGATGTCGTTGTCTTTAGAATTTAGGTAGGTATGATACAAACAATAGTATTGTATATAGAACAATACTTAACATATTATTTACTCTTAGATCTAGTGGAGTGTTTACACATTTTATATACCCACCTCATCATTTTATACATGAAGAAAAAAGTTCCAATAAACATAGGCCCGAAAACGCTTTGTTTTCCAGATATCCGCCATTTTGTTTTTTTTACCAAACACTTAATATCTTTGAAAATAGAAAAGATATTGAGCTCAAATATGTGTACGTATTTGTTATATAACCTTTTACCCTTGAAAAAAAACCAGAACGTTCTTTTGTATACTTTTAAAACAGCGGCCATTTAAAATTTTCCGACAGGAAAGCGCCCAAATATAAAGACCTCTAATGATGAATTGAAGTTGGACGGTTAATATACTAAAAACAGAAAAATAAAATGATTACTTGCCTTATGCACATCCGGAGTGATGAGTATAGAATTGTCTATAGGCCCTGGGTAAACAGGTCTTCTTAAAGTATAAGGCAATTGATCCGGACTTAGTGATTGTATACCACTAAACAAAGAAAAACAGTGGAACACCAGAAATTAGTAGACAGTTTATTACAACAAGACTAGTTGTTTATTTATGTTTGAAAATTAACATTTTATTAAATACAGTAGAGTCCCGCTATTCCGAACAGAGTTTAGAAAAAATACCGATTTTTTTACATAAAAACAGGAAAAATTAAAAAGACGCGAAAAAAACATACATTTATTGTTATACAAATAAGTTAAATAGAGACGTACATAGAGCCTAAGCCAAAAACCAAATTGGAATGAAAGCTGGTTTTGTTTCCTTCACGTTTTCCATACGTTTTGCGGGAAGGAAGTTACCGGGTCCGTCAAAAAGAAGGAAGTATCAGATGCAAGAGCTAGGCACTAGTAGTGTTATTGCCACCTGCCAGTTGTGTTCGTCCGTTTTTCTCCTCCGTTTTCGTTATCTCAAACAAATTTTACTTTTTTCTCAATCTTTTTTCAAGACGATGCGGTACTAACGGACAGACGGATGACAAAACGGACAGTTCGAATAACCTATCCCTTCCCTTCCGTTTTTAGAAAAAAAAAGAATCGCAACGGAAGGAAAAAACTGATGGTGTAAACCTACACTAAAGTGAGGTCAAGAGCATTTGCCGCGTCTACATGTGATATGAGTACAGTTTGAGCGTTCACCTCCTCCGAGATGATCAACCCTGTAAAGAACTGACTCTAGCAGATATCTGCATACTTAATTTACGGCTTAACAAGTCAATACGTTGATATTATTCATGAAATCCGCCTATTCCGAATTCCCACTAAACCGAACAGTGTTCGGTCCCAATTAGTTTGGAATAGCAGGCCTCTACTGTAATGTATAATTGCTTATAAATAACTGCTTCTTACTGTCACTTATCACCAGCAATCCTTATGATGTGTTCTTCAAATTAAATTCTAATCATTACACAAGACATGTTTCGGACATTAATCGTCCATCGTCAGGACCTAAGATCACTTAAATAAAAAGTTCAACACAAATACAAAACATCAAATAACAGAACTCCGTATAACACTAAATAACATTAGCGTTCACATGACTTCTCTCTGTACCGGCGCTAAACGGTCATTTAAAAGTTTATCCGGGTGCTGTAGATCATTTTTATAAATGTGATACTCTTCTACACAATTCATACAATTGCCTTTTTGGCATTTATGCAATATTTGAATGGTTTGGTCTATGTTATTGTATGAATGGTCGCAACTTACAATGTGGTCTGCGAGCTTTGATTTTTCAGGGTGTTTTAATGCCTGGATGTGTACTTTATACCGTTTGTTGAACGGGCGCCCACGTACTTAAACGGATCTGCCTCACTCGCATGCGAGCGAGTTTTGCGAACTTACTCTACTGATTTTACTTTACTTTAAGATCAGTTTAAGGTAATAGTGGTTTTCAGCCCTTTCTCCGATTGATCTTATTTCCTGTAAAATTTTTAAATAATCTTTTGAGATTATTTCGATTTAATTTTCACTAGATCAATTTAATTTACTTTCGTGTAATTAGGCTCTTACCTCAGGTCGTGCCTACTTGGAAAATCTGTTTTTTTTAATGTATTATCTTGACAACAGTCTGGTCAGGTCGGCTGGTCGGTGATCGGCCAGGGCCCGAGTGCGCAAGGTTACTGAAGGGCTCTCATGACCCTTCAGAAAACAATAATAAAATTGTAGAGTTCAATATTAGCTACGGACAGTAGAAAGTCATTTTGAGGGCATTTTTTTTATTAGGTAAAAGGTAATATCTCTAAATTTCAATTCCATTTTGTGGTATCCAAGTCACTTCTATAGTTAAATATAGTTATTAATTAATATAGTTACCTATATTTATCGTGGTTTCATGTTTGTATCAAAGTCTGTGTAGCTGTGATTAGTATCGAACAAATGTTGTGCGAAGTTGGATCTTATTTCGTGTAAGTTATTATGAGGCAAATGTTCTTTAAAATTTTCTTCGAAGGTTCAACCTTTTTGCCTGATATAAAAACTATCACAATCACTACAGCATATCCTGTACATGCCGGATTGTTTTTTCCTAGGAATTGGACGTTTTGTGCACAAAATTCTTTGAACGCTGTTGTTTGTACTGTACGTTAAATGTACATTGTGTTTAGAAAATGCATTTTTCACCATATTGGGTATGATGTTGGTGTATTCAATTGACACATAGTTATTATATCGGGCAAACAGGTCGAACCTTCGAAGAACGTTTTAAAGAACATTTGCATCATAATAATTTACGCGAAATAAGATCCAACTTCGCACAACATTTATTCGATACTAATCACAGCTACACAGACTTTGATACAAACATGAAACCACTCCGTTTTTGTGGGAAAGGCAGATTCATGAACGCTGCTGAAGAATTTGAAATTTATAGGGCACATAAGAACAAACCAGGAAGTTTGTTAAATGAACAATTGTCGTTTAGATCCAATTATTTATACGATACGGCAATTGAATACTCGCGGTGTCTGTGGATAGATAAGACAGGAAACGCCCCTTGGCTCTGATACCTCCTTCTTTTAACTTCAGTGGCATGCGTGATAAGCGACAGTGCGCATCGTGTTGCTAAGACATCGAAATATATGTTTACGTATGTGCGTGTTACGTGTTGTGTTTGTATGTTTGTGTTTGGTGTAAATATGTGACGACCTCCTACGGAGTGAACTTTCATATAATTGATGATGGGACCACGGACCCTAAACACGTTTTAAAGGAAGAAATAACAAAGTTACAAGATGGATAAATATAGGTAACTATATTTAACTCTAAATTGCATTGGCAACAGTGGTCACGTCATGTACAGATGACTGATCCGCCCGTAAGTGACACATGTTGCACACAATCAAGACATATTGTTTGATTATTCTTCCAGTCTAGCCATTCCAACGTTTACTTTTTAATTTTCGGTTTTGTTATGAGTGTTTTAGTCTGTTTTCTTTAATTGAAATCTGAAAATAAGTAAGGGTAGTAAGCTGCTAAATGGAAAAAAAACAGGAACAAGATGAGTTTTAGAAAATTGAAGTGGCCGAAGGGGGAGAGAGCAAGACAATGATACTGAAGAAGAATCAAGTTGGGAGTGTGAGGAGCAAACTAACACACATCTGTAAGAAAAGGGAGACCTGCACATAGTGATAATCCTCTGCATTTACTGTTTTGTACCATCTTTCATCCCAGTCCGGCCTTTTTAACAATTTATATTCTGTTTATAAAATTATGTTGACTGTACCAAGCACACAAGTATCACGTGAAAAGGGTTATTTCCTAGTTGAAAATAGTTACGAAATTCTCTGTCCCAACCTTTATTGGCTAATTTAATGATAATGAATTGTGAGAAAGATTTGCTTGAAAACATGGATCAAAATGAAGTAACTGATCAAATCGCCTCAACCAGTGACGAACTCAGGCAAAAACTGGTGGTTTAAATTGAAATAGTGTTATCAAAACACAGTAAAAAAGGTATTTGTAAGTATTCATTTTATGTTTATACTTTTCTTAGCAATTTCATATAATGCACAATAGTAAGTTCAACTTTGACTGAATTTTTTGTGATTTTTTATACTTTTTTTTAACAATTCCACAAAGAAAAAAGGAATTCTTGTACAGTGGAACCTCAATAATTTGAAATCCTTGATAAATAAAATTTTTGTTTATTCTCCTTGAACTTCCCTATCTTTTGAAATGTTAATTTTACCTCTACAAATCGAATAGTTCACGAGAAACACCTTTATTAGTCGAAGTTTTACGGTATTTTCCGTAGTTAAAGTACCTCTATAAATTGAAGTTTTAGCACAAAAACCTCTATAAATCGAAATCGTGCAACCGCCGCACCTCTACAAGTCAAAGTAAGGGTAAGAAACCCTCTATTAATCGAAGTTGTATGAAATTTATAATGATTCAAAACATCGATACTGTTTTACTGCATCGTATTTCGACAGGAAATACCAATCCTTTATTCTGTCCAACTTCCGCTCCTGTTGCGATCAATCTAAGTCTTGGGCCAGCAGTAGAGTAGGTTCAATAAAGAAGCAGTTTGAAATTAAAACTAACTACTTCTTCCATTTTAAAGTACATATTAATTTTATAATTGCATTTTTAACCATTACAATATAGTATTGAAATTAATTTTAATGCACAATGTTCAAAACACCGTATGTTAGAAGGCAATCAATTCTCCTGATATTTATTGATTGCACTGAATTGAACCTCTATAAATCGAAAATTGGGGAGGATGAACCTTGATAAATCGATCCTTTATTATTCGAAATACTCGATAGTTCGAAATTTCCCTCTTCCCCGTGGGATTCGATTTATTGAGGTTCCACTGTATGTATGTATTCATTTTATATACTGTTTTCTTTAATGATTTCAGCTGATTTTATATTTATTTTTTATACTTTTTTAACAACTCATTCAAAAATCTGTTTGGGGATTTTTTTGTAGAAGAAGGGCCCCCGCTACAGATTTTAGCCGAGGGCCCAAATTCTCCCCAGACCGGCACTGCTTGACAATTGAATTTTATATTAATAATGAGCATTTTTGATACTTAGTTACTAACACAACCTGAAAACATACATAGGAAATATATTCAACAGGATGTAGGCAACTCTGATGTAAGAAATTTGGATTTAAATTTATTAAAAATTGTTCTTTACTTTAACGCAACAATAAAACACAAATGTAAGATAAAAAGAATGTAACACAATAAAACAAACAACTTGAACAATAATAACTTGAAAAATACTATAATTAATTATTCATAGAGACAAAATGATTTATTTATGAATTTAATAAAAAACCATAGCGATATTTTATGATTTCATAAGAATTCAATGACCTCCAGGCATTAAAACACCCTGAAAATTTAAGCTTGCATAGCACATTGTAAGCTGTGACCATTCATACAATAACAAAGACGAAAACATGAAAATATTTCATAAATGCAAAAAAGGCATTTATAAGAACCAGATAGAAGAGTACCATATTTATAAAAATGAACTACAGCCCTGGTATAGTCTTTTAAATGACACAAAAACTGTTTAATACACCCCCCCCCCCCCCCTTAAGCTAATAAGCCAGCTAACTGTCTTTTGAAATCAGCTAATAACGCAGTGTATGATGTAGCGCCGGCGCGGAGACATGTCATGTGAATGTTGTGTTATTAATTGTGTGCAGGTGTTTTATAGAGTACTGTTATTTGTTGTTTTGTATTTATGTTGAACTTTTGATAAGTGTTTTTAGCACCCGACAATGGACGATTAACCCTCCAAGCGCTAAAGTCGCAATTGCGATCCATCATTATAAATTAGACGTAGTGCTGAAGTCGCATTTGCGACTTTTCTACAAAAGTTTTTTAAAACGGGTCTCAAGTCGTCATTTTTCATTCAATCTGAGAGTTTCTTATATCGTTTTGTCAGAAATAAATTACTACAGTATAGTATAAAGTTTAAAATCGATACTTTAAAAAATGTAATTTTGGTCAGCTGTTTTAGTGCACACATCTGTATCTGTGTTAGTCGTTAGATGTTTTTTTGCTTCTTGTAATGAACCACAATAATTTGTTTGGAAAAGTAGAGTGTTACAGTTTTACATGTTTTTGTTCAGCATCAAATTGTGCAACTTTTGTATATCTTGGAATTTATACAGTGACATTTTGAAATTATTTTTAGTGGGTGGATATCTGAAAAATAAATTTTAAAATTGTGCAAAACAAACAGCTGTGAAGATATAGGATTAAAAGTAAGACAATTATATTAAGACTAAATACAAAATTCATGCTTTCCTGATTATAATGATATATAAATAGTCCTATTTTTACTTTTAGTAAGAATAATATATATAAATTTTTTTAAATATACATGCAAGCCGCCTTAAAAATGTCTTGCAGTGAAGAGTATTATAGTCAGTTCTTTCAGGGTTAATGTCCGAAATATGTGTTGATTAATGATTAGAATTTAATTTGAAGAACACTTCAAAAGGATTGCTTTTGGTGACAGTAATAAGCAGTTAAGTAATATTTAAAAAATGTTCATAACAGTGTTTAAACTTAAGAAAATGCTTTATAAATACAGGGTAGGTAAATTAAGGAGATTTATATCAGTTGATGATAAGCAACAAAGGTTTGTAGCTTCATAATATAGGGAAAAGTGTCAGCCCTTTTAAAACACGGAATGAAATATACAATTGTGAGACCAGAAATTGCACTTGAAATAGTCCTTCCAAAAAGGGCTTCACTGTCACTCGGATCCAACTATTGGGAAACGACAAAAAACTTCTGTTTCTCCGTAACGATAATATTGTTTAAATTTTTAAATATCGCAACTAAATTTATAAGGATGACTTTATCATAGAAAGCTAGAAAGCTTTTACAATGAAAAAAAAAAAAACACTAAAATTGTTTACTCACGTTTGAGAACTCTCAGAAAAAGATTGATTCGTATTTCCACGATTCTGTCGAGTAAATGAATCTGAATATTTTGGATATTTTGGCGATACAGCACCCTGAAACAGAATCATAAGGCTTTTATTAGTACAATACAATTATCATTGCTAAAACATTATTATTATTTTTAAATGTGTCAAGGTGGAGAGACGTAATTTGTAAAGTATTTAATTACCCTGGTAATAGGTTTGGACACATTTTGATCTAATGTATTGTACACACTAAGAATTGAAGTTAGAAAAATAAATACATTATTTTTACACTACATTATAAACCGTTACATCCAAAAGTTAAAACTTTCAATTAAAGTCGCTTATACAGAAAATTTTAGAAGGCTTGTATATTTAGTACACATATACAGTGAGATCAAAAAGTTAATTTGATGCCCCTTTATTTTTAATATTACTTTTATTTGAAATTTCATCACTCTCAATTTCATCTTTTATTATCTTAAAACTTTGGCAGGATCACATTTTGATTGTTTTGTACCTGAAATAACATAAACTAAATTGTATTACGCTTTAACAATTTGTAGCACAATACACAACTTTACATTTAAATTGTTGATATCCTATCACTGTGCCCCCACCTAATTTCTTAAAGGGCAGAGTTAATAATTCCAAAGGTAGCTATTATTGTCACACCACATTTCTTTGAGTTTCACTGTTGTAGCTAAGTCATTAAAAATTAAAGAATCAGTAGAGTCCCGATATTTCGAGTTGAATGGGACCGAGAGTAACTCGGATTGTGAAAAACTTGAATTACACGGAATATGTAAAGGTTAAGATAAAACTACTATTTATAGTCCTCGTATCTCCGAAATTTAAGTTTTATTAAATATACACTATTTTGTATTGAACACTGAGGTAAAAAAGTAGTTTTATACACAGTACAAACTAGAAACTTACTTACTAAAGAAATCATAAATAGTTTTTTGTTTAATTACACTGCAAAGTTTACGAGCTGCGATGTCACGCCAGGTTGATACGGCAATGCCGGGAAAAGTTTGTTTCGATGTTATTTTTGTATATACAGTAGAACTAGGATAATTTGAACGTCTTTAATTTGAAATTAACGTTAATTCGAAGTTTCAGTTCGGTAACTTGAACTTCATATGATATCAATGTAAAAATATTATGGATAATTTGAAGTCAACTTCTTTAATTCGAAGTTTTTTTTCAACACTAAAAATAAAATTTTGTGCTGTGAAATCGATCACTGGATAAATAGGCCACTGTCTAGTAGAAAAGGGGCTGGACATAGGGGGCAGGACTTACGTGTTTGTACAAGTATTGTAATTCTAGACGTGGTACCGGTTTCCAAGAATTTTGCTTTCCGAGAATTCTCTAGGTACCGATACTGTAGTTTGTCATTGATGCTCTGCCCAATCTCTGTCTGTTGTTAATTCTCGACAAAACCTTTTGTAAACAGAACAGAACAATCATATTGTTTATTGACACTTGTACTGCGCATAACTCTATCCCACTTATATGAACAACGTTACGGTTATTTTTTTCCCCCCGAACATGACTTTAGATGTACAACCAATGGATCAGGGCATTATAAAAAATGTTAAGCATTTATACCGGCGACTTATTGTACAAACGCTCTAGACAGATTCATTGGGAAACAAAAATTTAAAGATCGGTGTATCCTTCAAGCAGCAAGAATGTGTCACAATGCATGGTCAAATTCAATGCTATTTGTGGTTCGAATTACATGGAACCTCGGATTATCGAGACTCGAATTACCGGGACTCTATACTGTATTAACCTTTTCGAGACTGGCGTCTCGTTTACGCGACTGGAGTAAACTATCCGCTCAGACTACGGTTGCGCATGCACATTTTAGAACTTTGAGTACTATCATCGCGTTAATGCGACTGATATAATTCTTTTACTGGCATGGGCTACAATCTATTTAAAGCTTTAAAATGAACTATTCCGTTATCGATAGGAGATAGCTAACAGTAGAAAATAGAAAGATTAAAATCGTGTTGCCAGACCGCATTTACTAGGTTTTGTTGAAGCCTATTTTGAAAAATGAATTAGGAATGTATGCTTTATCCAAAAATAAAATTTGATTATAAAAAATTGTAGAGAATAAATCATAGAATTGAACTGTATACTTGAAAATGTTAAAATAACCTTATTTTATAAACACATTTCACTTTGTTTCACTAAATTACGAGTAAAACAAACCTCTCGCTAGCGCTAGGCATACAAAGCCAGACGCATTGTCCCATGCTTGAAATAACCTAGTCTGAGCATGAATTAGGATTTAGAGTATGTTAGTCCCGAAAAGGTTAAACTGACTTTTTGATCATGCTTTATGAGTCCTGGTGTTCAGAACACTTGTGTCTGCGAAAATTAGTATTTGGAATACAACGTGTAGCATATCCTACTTACCGACGTAGCAGAAGCTTTAACATATTCTTCCCAGTCGCACCACCAATCAAACGAAATAAGATACCAAAATTGGCCGACACTAAATCCTCGTCTTTCTTCTCTCTTTAGCCAACATAATATAATATCTCCCTCTTCTTTTTCTGAAGCTGGTCGTAGACCCAATACTATATGGCACACCTGGAAAATTTGGGGCAAAATAAACAAAATTACTATAGGCAAGGTAGAGTGGTGATGGTATCGATTTAAATATTTACAAAAAATCAATATAATAATTATAACCTAATTAAATAAGTTAACACGTAATTCGTATATAGCAATATCTCTTTGAAAAGTTTGGTTTTCTAACCTCCCTCTTTCTATAAAAACGATGTATCGAACTGAGTTTAGGAATCTTAAGTTACAACAAGACTAAGAGAAGGGGTTAAACTTTTCATACAATTTAACGAAACAAACTTTGAATCCATCAATTGTGTTGAGACGGTGCAGAAATTATTTTTCTTGGCCGGTCAAACTGTTTAAATCACTGTACATCCTATTTGAAATTTCTAACACCCAGCCACTACCCCCTAATGTTCAAAACTGAAAGTCCTAAATTCATAAAAGCAGCCTTTTTTTTGTACAAAAGTGATTTCTACAAACAGTGTTAGGCTTACAACAACATAACAGCCCAATACTATGAGCTTTAATCCTAGAAAAAATCCCAACAATCTGGATTTTTGTGGACAGTTTTGTTAAGGCGTTCTAAAACATATGTCAAAAGTGATGAGTTATTCAGGGTCAAAGATCACCAAAAATGTCTCTTGCTTTCTCCCCGAGGTCGCCCAGAGAAAATTGCAGATCACAATTTGACTACAAAAAAAGCCTCTGCATGAAATGTTTACAATGTATAAATAGCAATGCATAATGCATTTGCTTCTCTGTAACCTCGGAGCTAGAATGGAAGGCTTGTTTTTTTTTTGCATGATAGATAAAATGACTTACTAAATGTAACCAGTATACCAATCACACCACGAAGTTATTTTGTTTCAAGTATAAACTGTGATTCTGTATAAATTTTATTTTTGTTGTATAAGAGCGGAGGACGACGTCCGACAACAAAATTAATTGGTTGTGTTTCAAAACTGCAATAGCCTTTTTACAGAGTGAGTGGTTTACAACTAGACAGAAAAATTATATACACCTTATATGTAAACGTGCAGTTTGGAGGCTATACTGCAGTGTTCCAATTTTTTTGAATATACATATACAAAAATATACATAGTTTTCACACAGATTCAAACCTGAAAACTTAAACTTCGGAGTTGGATACCCCTCAGCTACAAGGTCACCTACAAGATTTTTTAAAATTACATTGTTAGTAAAGTTACAAACTACAACAACTTTGTAGACTAATTCTCAGCATTGAGGGGTCTACATTTTTAACTTCCCGCTAAGAAAATTGAATATTTTCTAAAATCGGGAAGTTATTGGTTTCACCCCGTTTTTCGAAAATCGAGTATTCATCAGATCTCGACGTTTTGAGGTCCTAGGAATCTTCCCTGACCACTCCCGAGAGGGTGTCACCCTGTCTGTATGTATGTGTGTGTGTGTATGTAAGTATATGACCCGTTTATAACTTTTGAACGGCTTAACCGATTGGATCCTACCAAACGGCGTTCTAAAGAGTTCCATCAAACTTAGATTTCCTGAAAATTTCAACTAATTCGGACCGGTAGGTTCTGAGGAATTTCGAAAAAACTAAGAAATAAAATTTTTTCAAATCAGGTTTTTTTGGAATAACTTTTAAACGGCTTTACCGATCAATTCCAAAATCTAATCAGCTTTTAATCTTGAAAAGCGACGTCGATCGCTACCAGTCCGGTCAAAATCGGTTAATTTGTTCGTGAGATATCGTGAACGAAAAAAAATCAAAAAAAGTGTTTTTTCTCAATTTCTCCAAAATTTTTCATGAGAAAAATTTTTGTTGTCGATTCTTTCAATGGACTCGAAAAACTGCATCGATTGCCGCAAATCGCATAAAAATCGGTTGATTCATTCGCGAGATATCGTGAACGAAAGAAAATAAAAAAAAGTGTTTTTGCTCAATTTCTCCGAAACTTTTCATCTGAAAAAATTTTGTTGTTGATTCTTTCAATGGACTTAAAAAACTGCATCAATTGCCGCAAATCGCATAAAAATCGGTTGATTCATTCAAAAGTTATGGCAGTTCAAAATTTCCAAAAATAGTGTTTATCAAACTTTCATCATACTTTTGTAATTAAACTTAGCGGGAAGTTACAAGGATGGCCTTTAGGGTCAATCGTTTTCCAAATTTTTTTCACCGACACGTTTAACTCTTTTAGGACTTGTCAGGCCTATTCAGTCCGCCTATTCAGTTGTAAAAAATATCATGTGCTTGATGTTCAATTTTCTTTTGTTGACCACTTTGTTTCTTTGTCTTTTTGTCCCCATCGATCCGTGTGCTGCTGAAATTTTTTTACAGGGTATAAGGTCACAAAAAACAGTTTTTCATAAATATCTCGTTAACGGTCAAACAACGGAAAAAATATTCATAACTTTGTAGTTTAAAAAATGTTCTAAAAAAATTACTTTTTTGTAGTAGTAACCGTTTTGCAGAAAATAACCATCTACAAAGTTATTGAAGTGTTGCTTTTTTGTAAATTTAAGTGTGATTCTGTCCAAAGTATGGATATTCACAACTACAGTACCAGGCAAGCTTGTGAGTATCGTGTCATTTAGCTCAGGTTAAATTTATACAGTAAGCTTCCCTCACAAGCTGGTGCAAAGTTCATGAATAAGCTTCCTAAAAGCATTCAAAATTCACCAAACTACAGGATTTTTAAAAGCAGTCTTAAACAATTATACTTAAAGTTATACTTGCAGATTTTTTATTTTTTCAATTTTTTATTAATGTTAAATTATTTTATGTTTCTATATTTTTTATGCTGCTTGTTGTTTAACTGTATTTTGTGTGTATTGTTCCAATGTGTTGTAAGTTATGTATACTGTTTTATACAAATACTATTTGTCAAAGAAAACCATTATTAAATAAATAAAATAAATAAATGTTTCTCATGAAAGTTGCACTCATTTCATACCATCTTTAAGGAATAGACCTATCACATGAGTTTTTTTTTGTACATATTGAATAGGCCAGTAGGCCTAATCCACTATTTCTTTGTTAAATGCGTACCTAGTTTAAAAAAAAATACTTTAGGAATATTTAGATTAATTATTTTGATTAAATGCGGGAAAACTGAATATTAATAATTAATCTTAACATGCTTCAGATTGTTTTATGCGAACAATTTCCTCTCCATTTTCTTCTTCTTCTTCTGCCATCTCCTGTATTTCCATAGATTCGGCCAGAAAACACAGAGGATGGGTTTTTTAATGTCTAATTTCTCTAGACTATATACGATTTTAGAATTTCATCATAATTATATCTTTTATTCTATCATAGTGTAATTAAAGTACATTGTAACTTTTTCACAGAGTATTTTTTTTACTCTTAGTGTGAAATTTTTTGTAATTACATTTTCAGGATTTAAATTTGTATCATTTTGGTTTACAATTAAATTTTATAAAAATTCATTCAAAAATAAACAAATTAGGGAAACTGTATCACATTAATTTCGATTTATATGTATTTTATTTTTTATTATATGTTTTATTTTTATTATATGTATCTTGTAAGAAATAAATGTACAAAATTCCTACTGTTGGTCACAAGAACTTATTCTAACAACGTTTCACGTTTCATTGTATATTACTTTATATCCGTTTATAGCTGCAATCAGTAAAAATTATTTTATTAATAAAAGGTATTAATTTTTATTTTTAATAATACACTGAAACCTCGTTTATCTGAAATTGATGTGACTAGACCCTTTCCGGATAAACGAAATTTCGGATAAACCGATTCTGGCGTTTTTACCATTATTGCCCACAGTTTTAAGGAAAAATCAAATAATTTGTGGTAGAAAATTACAGAAACAATACAATTATTTATTTTGTATTACATTTAAACAACCGAACAACTAAAATTAAGGTTTTTATAATAAAATACAGTGCTGTACGTAACAACGATCTTCTTCCTTTTTAATGGCATTTTACAATGAGTTCACAACACTGATTTTCACACAACTAAAAACTGATTGGAATAAATAAAACTTTACCTAAATAAAACTTAACATACGATTAAAAAATAAGGAAACAATCAACTTAAACACACTGGATACAAACAGTTGCTGAATAACTTTGCTACTGTAATGGCTACACTAACTAACTGAACTAGAACGGCACCTGTCACATTAGATTGCGCCCAAAATTTACATGGCTCAACATTACAGTCCCGCCCGTAACTTTATCCTAACGCTCGGCACTGTCATAAAGTCTTAGATCAAATTATTGCGTTGTATTGTTTTTGGCTTAGCAACAAACAAAGCGAATTACAATATTAGCTGTGGTTATTACTGTGCTGTACATTTATTACATTGTGTTGTATTTCTTTCAAAACAAGATGTTATACTGATTTATGATCGTTGGCCGATATACGTGGATTCGTTTTAAATGGTAATTTGCCAGTATGCATCTATATGTATATGGAGGACTACTTGTACCCTATGTAACATCTTCAACTTCCCAAAGTAAGTATTGTCAAATTGGATTGAGATTGTAAGTCAATTTTGTTGAAAGAGAGCATTTCATTTAATTCAATTTACATTTTCTTTTGAGAGAGCTTAATATTAAAAGTATTTAACGTAAAGGACATAATCAAAAAAGGCATGATATAAAACCCAAACAAACCCAAAGTGCGTGTGTAAATCTCATCTATGACAGAACAGTACAGAATTGACAATCTCAAATGTAACCAAATAATTTCAATCAATCCGTATTCAGATTGAGTTGAGATGCGTTAAAAATATAGTGAATCATCTATCATGAACATAGAATCGATCGATCAAAAGAAACTTTGAACTGATTTATCTATAAACTAAACTACGGCGAATAAAATCAATGTACCTTGTTCCGCTTTAAAAAACCATGTGAGTAAAAGAAATCCACTTTAGGCACTCTGATACTAACTTCTGTAGCGGCGAGTCACGTTATGACTCTCTTTTAAAGTTTTTGCACAATTTAAGTTTGTTAAGATGAATCCGATAAAGAACGATTCACTGAGGAACAACAACAAGGTTTCTGTAGTCTAAATCACTGGATTAATGCGATTTATCCAGATAAATGAATTTCACCATCGTGGCTAGACAATGGATGCAGTAGGCATACATCACCATCTCTAATTAACTTCAATCATCATTCATCCTACGACCATAGATCATCTGGTGTATAAATCAAGTGGGTTTGTAATAAACAGCGCTTTTTATACATAAAAAATCCATGGTACGTAGATGTGCACTTAAATATTTTTTTACTTAAAACTACATGCTCTCTTATAAATTATTGAATGATTAAATTTTGTAACTGTACAAATGTATGTTTGATTTGTTTCTTTGCTAAAAAATATTTGATTAATAAAATGTTAAAGGTTAATTCTAAATTGTCTACGTTGATTAGCCTAAACCAACCCTCTTCACATTTCTAGAATCAGGTCATAGAACTGACAACCCGAGGTAAGAAATAAAGTAAAGTCTTTTAATAATTGTATTATACATTTTTTATTTTTTCAATTTTTCTAACTTCTATATTATTAGGAAATACTAAAAGCTCCTCCCAATGAAATTTCAACACAGAGAGGAAGCTATGAGGATGGACAGACATGATAATTCTATAAGGATTGAATTACACTACGCAATCCTAAAACGATAGTTGGAAATCTGGGGGAAGTTTTAAGAACTTTGTCATCATCGACACTAACTTTATTACTTAGATAAAAACTAAATCAACAAAAGAATTCAAGAATCATGGTGCAGTGGGGGATTCTAAGAAGTGTCGGACAGTATCACACGCAAGATTACATATTCTGATATCTAGAGATTACCTGAAACAACAGGTTCAAGAAGTTTAAAGACAATGGATTTTCCACAGTCCATATCAGATATTCTTCTATTGTAAGTCCATTAACAGATGCTCGTGAACATAATTCATTCATTATAATCTCTTCATCTGCACAAAAGTTGATAAAATTTAATTAATATTGTTTTTACTATGTTTGTAAAAAAGATCTGTGATGTCATCCTCTTTATCAATGTGCCAGGTTTAAAGGTTGGAATAAAACAGTAAAATAAGCAATACTTAGTACATAGGGAAAAGTTTAAACATAGTGAAAATTTAGCATCCAGGAATGTGAAATCTGATCAATTGGAATAGGTCAATTATCTTATAGGCTGGCCAAACAATCCCATTGGATGGCCAGTTTCAACGGTACACAGTCATCTTCAGATCCATGACATAAAATTCATGTCAGTCCTACATGGACACCGTCTTGAAAAATGCGTTAGTGTTTATTAGATTTACTTTACAAAAAGAGATTAAGTTATTTTACAATAGAAAAAATATTATAATACAGTAAACTCTCATAAATCCGGACCACCAAGCGGAAATAATTTTTTTGTTTCAACAAAAAATCGGTAAAACCCAAGCGATTACTTAGCATAGCATAAATGACATGTATTTTGTACCTTCGGCGCTCCATGTTTCAACAAAGTTGACGTCATTTATGATTCATAAGGCAGTGGAAGTTTCCATGCGGATGTGTTAGTTACATTAGTTGTACGTTCTTTTTTTAGTTTGCTGCAATAAATCTCTAGGATTAAATTTTCATTCCTTATGTTTATTTTAAGTGTTTGTAACAGTAATGTAGATTCTTTTTTATTAAATCCGTTCAATACTGTTCACAAACTTACGTTTTTCATTTCTGTGTTTTACTTAATTGCAGTCCAGTACTGTATTATGTACATTACAGTACCATAAGTTGATGTGTCAGAGTGTTAAAGTATCGTTAAGTGTCGGCACGGAATCCGGATTGGCCATCCGCCCATTAGTCCGGATTTTTGAGAGTCTACTGTATCACATTTTGACAAAAACACTTAATCGCAAAATTTAACCAATAATTGTACGCACAAAATTTAAAGAAACTGATTATTTAGCATGAATAAACTGTTTCAGCACACATGAATGATTACTATGCGTATACACTGAATGTTTGCTCAGTAAGGTAGTTGTATTGGGTCGGATTGGTTAATCCGTTCCTTTAGCCTGGATCTGAAAATCACAATACAGTAGAGTCCCGCTATTCCGAACTAATTGGGACCGAACACTGTTCGGTTTAGCGGGAATTCGCAATAGGCGGATTTCATGAATAAATTAACGTATTGGCTTGTTAAGGGTCGGCTCTAGCTGTCGGCCATGTTGGTTGACACTCCATAAGACCAATGTTAAATTAAAATCCATATTTTTCCTTTATTTTTGATCGGATAATTATGAACGATATGTAATTTTAAAGCTATGGCCAATACGCATGCAAATGGCTTTTCCAAAATTAAGAAAAACGTTTTGTTTAATATTTATTAACAATTTAAAAAATTTATTTTTAATAATTTTTTATGTTGTCACTATTAGTTATAGCGAAAAAGTACCAAGCCATTTGCATGAAGAATTTCGTCCCCAAGAGTTTGGTATTTTTTTGAAAACGCTATTTGAACAATTGCGGGTTTTAAATGGATTTAGGCTGAGCAATGTCCGTGTAACCTACCGCCGCTATAGGGTGACTTTAAATATTTTTTTACGATGTAACTATTAATTATAGCGAAAAATTATCAAGCCATTCGGATGAAGAATTTTGTCCCCAAGAGTTTGGTATTTTTTAAAAAACGCTATTTGAACAATTTCGGGTTTTAAATGGATTTAGGCTGAGCAATGTCCGCGTAACCTACCGCCGCTACGCTGGAGTCGCAGGTTGTTTCTGTTTTACTAGAGCCGACCCTTAAGGCATAAATTAAGTGCTGGGACATCTGGTAGAGTCAGTTCTATATAGCGTTGATCGACTCGGAGGAAAGCGAAGAGGATTTGAATGCTCAAACTGAACTCATATCACACGTAAACGCGGCAAATGCTCTTGACCTCGCCTTAGTGTAGGTTTACACCATCCGTTGCGTTACAATTCTGTTTTCTTCTAAAAACGGAAGGGAAGGGATAAGTTGTTCTAACTGTCCGTTTTGTCATCTCGCAGTCTGTCCGTTAGTACCGCATCGTCTTGAAAAAAGATCGAGAAAAAAATATAGGCCTAATTCGTTCGAGATACCGAAAACTTAGGAGAAAAAAGTATGGACGCAACTGGCAGGTGGCAACAACACTACTGGTGCCTAGCTGTTGTATCTAATCCTTCCTTCTTTCTGAAGGATCCGGTATATTTTTCACCGGATGCTTGTTGCGGTAACTTCCTTAACGCAAAACGGATGGAAAACGTGAAGGAAACAAAACCAGCTTTCATTCCAATTAGATTTCAGGTTTTCATCAAGCTTAGGTTCTATGTATGTCTGTCTCTATTTAACTTATTTGAATAACAATAAATGTATGTTTCTTTAACGAACGTCTTTTTAATTTCTCCTGTTTTTATGTTAAAAAAATTGGTGTTTTTTCTGTTCGGAATAGGCGGATTTTCGGAATATCAGGACTCTACTGTATACTGTTATAAACAGTTGTTCAATATAATTTTTAAGAATTGTTAATTCACTTTTAAAACAGAAAATATTAATTCTTTTAAGCAACTAATACTGTGGACTACATGCCATTAAGACCGATGTATTTTTGCGTGCTGAGAAATATTAGGTGTTTTCCTACTATTTTGAATAGA
This sequence comes from Philaenus spumarius, assembly GCA_018207615.1. Taxonomy (NCBI): domain Eukaryota; kingdom Metazoa; phylum Arthropoda; class Insecta; order Hemiptera; family Aphrophoridae; genus Philaenus; species Philaenus spumarius. Next base: position 233,976 of record JAGFPH010000447.1, on the reverse strand, counting down.
TTTACCAAACAAATATACAGCTTTTTGGTTGTATTAAAGATAAAACTGTGGTTTTGTTTGTTTATTTATTAATAATAAACCTTAAACTATAAAACAAAATAATCATAGATCTGTTTTTTTTATTTTTTTTATTATAAACTATATTTTGTATTCTCTTTGCTTTTGCACATTTTATAACATACACAAAAAATCAGAAAACACGTGCTTTAACCTTAAACAGTTCTTGAAGTTTTATTACTTTATTGCAATGAAAAATCTTTATTTTCATTATCTTGATCTTCCGAGTTCGACCAAGTCAATTTGGTCTCAATATTTACAACATAAATTTGAGACTCTATACAGATGTCATTTTAAAGGCTTGATACTGGACAAGCCCATACTGTTGGTTAGCGATGTCATCAACATACACAATCACTTTAGGTTTCAATTGATGTATAAAATAAAATACTTGTACCTTCTACATACGCTACAGTAATAAACCAAAATTGAGAGTCTCATATTTCAGATTGTGGTTGTTTTAGTGTTTTTACCTGGATCCAGTACATTGGATGTGGTCTTACATAGTTTTGATATTACATACATAAAGTGATTCAAAAATCTCTGAACTCTTTAATCGTACAAGTACAAAACAGCAGACATCATGAGTATAATTAGGAAAGAGAACTCTCAACTCTGCCAAGACACTAGAGCAGTGGGTTTTTAGTGTTAGAAACTTACTAATTCACAAATTCTTATAAATGTTGGAGCACCAGGACAATTGATATTACTCGATATAACATTATATGATTTAGTGGAAAGGTTTCATGAAAGAAGTCATGTTGACAATAGGACTAGAAGCATCAGAACATCCATCTTGACAAGAGACTTTCTACAGAATGCTAAGCTTTCATTACATCGCTCTCCTTATAAGTCACTTTGACAGTCGTCACAAAAGCTATTCAGTTTGTCAGGGAGCTACAAAATGCATCAAGCTAAGAGCATAAAGTGTTTGTGAAATTCAAGAGTTACATCCTTTTGACATGGTCAGCCACATTGTCTACTGCCAATGGTTACAGACACTCACAAATAACAAAGTGATCAACAAGTTTTATTTACAGTAGAGTTCCGCTATTCCAAACTAATTTGGACCGAACACTGTTCGGTTTAGCAGGAATTAGGCGGATTTCATTAGTAATATCAACGTATTGACTTGTTAAGGCGTAAATTAAATGAGGGGACATCTGCTAGTGCCAGTTCTATAAAGCGTTGATCGGCTCGGGGGAAAGCAAGGAGGAGGTGAACGTTCAAACTGAACTCATACCACACGTAGACGCTACAAATATCTTGACCCCGCCTTATTGTTAGGTTTATACCATCCATTTTTTTCTTTAGATTGCGTTACGATTCCAGTTTCTTCTAAAAATGGAAAGGAAGGGATAGGTTGTTCGAACTGTCCGTTTTGTCATTCCGCAGTATATCGGTTAGTAGTACAGCATCGTCTTGAAAAAAGATCGAGAAAAACTAAAATTTGTTCGAGATAACAAAAACAAAGAAGAAAAATGGATGAACGCAACTGGAAGATGACAACAACACTACTAGTGCCTCTAGCTGTTGTATCTAATCCTTCCTTCTTTCTGACGGACCCGGTATCCGTTTCACCTGACGTTTGTTGCCGTAGCTTCCTTCCCGTAAAACGGATGGAAAACGTGAAGGAAACAAAACCAGCTTTCATTCCAATTTGGTTTCAGGCGTTTTCATCAAGCTTAGGCTCTATGCATGTCTCTATTTAACTTATTTGTATAACAATAAATGTAAGTTTTTTCACGAATGTCTTTTTAATTTCTCCTGTTGTTATGTTAAAAAATCCGTATTTTCCTGAACTCTGTTTGTAGTAGACGGATTTTCGGAATAGAGGGACTCTACTGTATTTATATTGCAATCTGAAGAAGAATAGCTTCATGTCACTGCAGCCCAGAAGGATCTTTTTGTGACTACCCTACAAAATTAATCAGTCAAGATTTAAGCCTAAAATGATACTGTGGGATGTGTCCTTTACATCAGTAGTGGTGGGGAATTTATAACTGAGATGAAGTAGCATCATGTAGGTGAGAGACTCACAGTCACATCATTAACAGGTTGGATCATACATTCTTTAACAATGAGACCTGGTTTCATTTAACTGTTATATAAATTGTCAAAAGATATCCACTTGGTCAGTAAATAATTTGCTTTAATTTTGTGAGGTTCTCTTCACTCAGACTAGTCGTCAGTGTAGTATGTGTAATTTCTAGAAAAAGAATTTTCCATCTAACCTTTTTCAATAAATCTGTAATTTCGGAGGTTTCGGTAGACATCAGCCAACAGTCTGTAGCGATACTCGAGGAAGCTAAATGTCATTGATCATTTGAACAAAATAGATGCTACTTGACACATATGTATCCAAACAATAAAAACACAGCGAGTTCTTCAAAGGTAGGTTGATGTTTCATAATCTATGACTGCCATCACAGGATCTACCTCCATAAAATTTATTCTAGGAATATCTCAAAAAACCATACTAGAATTAATTGAAGGATAGCATCACAACGGCGTGCAAGAAATTCCGATAAACATTTTGAAAAAACATTGCTACAAACAAGTGTTATGGTGAATTGATGTGTAATGAACAAAATGCGGGATATTTTCAGCATCTTCTGTAATGCACACTGTACTATTTTACTTTTAAATTTAACCATATGATTTTTACAAATTTGACGTACAGTAGAGTCTTGCTAATCCGAAAATCCGCCTATTCCGAACAGAGTTCAGAAGAACTACCAATTTTTTAAACTTTCACCACTGTCCAATCTTTTTAACACTTCAAGTTTTTCTTTTAAAGTAGGCACTACACGAAGCACGACTTCGTTTACTTGCCATGTTTAATGTTTAACAGTTGATGTCAAGGACTACGAACAAATAAAAAAGGCACAGTGGCTCGGTGAAGTAACTCAACACTCACGGAACAAAGATTTACAACAAATTTGAAATAAGCGCATACAGTTTATCAAACTCCCCTAGAGTAAACACTGAACTAGATACGACTAGACTAGTGCTCAGTGCAGTGATTCATAAATATGTTTGAAACGCGGGAGGGAGAGGGGTAGGTAATGTCATGAGTCATCGAAGGAAATGCATTTCCTTTCCGACTTTCACTGAACCTGTTCACAAGCCGATCAACGCTGTATAGAGCTGCCATTAGCAGATGTCCCCACACATTATTTACCCATTAACATGTCAATACATTGATATTATTTATGAAATCCGCCTATTCCGAATTCCCGCTAATCCGAACCGTGTTCGGTCCCAATTAGTTCGTATTAGCGGGACTCTACTGTACTTAAAATAAATAAATAAATAGATATTTTCAAATCTAGTTTCAGGGACTCTTGAATTATATGTACAACGTGCAATTAATAAATAAACGTTACATTGTTTAGTCTAGAGTCTACTTAAAGTTGTCCGTAGCTTCAATGAACTAGTAATATCAGTTAATCTGTATGTTGTTTTATTCGAAAAGAGAGAGGATTTATTTTACTGAAATGACAAGTTTTGTCTTTTATACAAAATCTAGGAGAGACTGCTGAGTACTTCGCCCACCAACCTCATGCTCCTTATTAAATAAGCACAATAATTCAAATAATTTAACGCAGCCTATAATATATTACAAGAATTATTAGTTACTGTAAATAATATTTTTGTAAAGATTAAGTTAAGATTTCTTTTAAAATTATTTTCAAAATGTTTCACTCTGGTATAGGCCAAAGTAAAATCAATTATTAAAAACTAGTACAGTATTTCATAGAAATACCAGTACCAAAACAATATTAATTTTAGATGTTGTTAAAAATTAGTTGGCATAAGCTAATAACATATTAGTTGTTTATGATAATCACAGTCGAAATAATGTTTTACAGTATAGAACTTTATAATTTTTTATCGAAAAATATGGTTTTGCAATGCCTATTTCTAGAATTCTACTGGGACAATTTTAATAAATTTAAAGTTGTTCAAATACGTTTTTTGAGTATATTAAAAAAGTATTGTCAACGAAACAACTTTTAGAAAAAAAAAGATGTTAAACCAGCTAACTTACTTAATCGTTCAAGAGAATTTGTAGCCTTTTGAATACCGTTACTTAGTGAGAAATTACCAATTATTTTTAAATATACTCAAAAAGCTTTCCAATGACACAAAAAATATTAAAATCAGCCCGTAGGACTCTAGAAATAGTTGTTTGTGCATATATGTATATACCAGGTGTTCCAAAAGTATGGTACCCCTTTCATAACTTTTAGACAACGGAAACTAGAAAGATAAAAATTTGGGAATGTCTTTGGATGATTAGTAGGCTAACTACTTTTACAAACTTTCAAGACCTCCCCCCTTCCCCCCAGAATGGTACTGTGGGGGCAACTCAAAATTTTTAAATGTAAACATACGGCTTACGACACATATTTTTTTGTCCTTATATCACAAACATTTTGCTACTAAGTAAAGTAAGGTACATCAATTCTATCCAACATGGCGGCCGAAAAACTTTTTATCCAAAAATACTGGATCCCTCTGCCATTTTGGATAGGGTTGTCGTACCTTACTTTGCTTGGTATCAAAATAATTGTTATTTGAGGACAAAAAATGATGTGACACAAGATCTATGTTTACATTTAAACATTTTAAGCTGCGTCCCACAGGAACCCCAGGAGTTCGGGGGTGGTGTTGAAAGTTTGTAAAAGTAGTCAGGTAGTTACTAATCATCCAAAGACATTCCCAAAATTTCATCTTTCTACTTTCCGCTGTCTAAACGTTTCGGAAGGGATCCCAGCCCTATAACAGATAAAGCTGATTCTGATTAAAAGCTTAGCAGCACATGTTTGTTGAATGCATTACATTCATTACCATAGCAACCAACTTAGCTAATTTAGAACCAGTATATTATTTTTCACAACAAAAGGCTTTTTTAAGTTAGGTTAACAAAATAAAAGCAAACTCAAGCAAAAATCAACGTAAAATGCATTCTGTATAAAAT
>JAGFPH010000447.1:183789-217816 GCA_018207615.1 Philaenus spumarius | reverse complement strand
GGGTAGATTCCCTTATAAAGCTTAATGCTGAGGGAAACTTCCCTACACCTTGATTAATGAAGTTATAGTGCATTAAGTTTACTTACAATGAGTCACTCCTGCCAAAGTTTGGTAGAAAGATGGAGTTTCTAGTTCGTTGTTCAGGGTAACAGTGCATGGTTCAGACAGTAGCCAACGGCTGAGAGATGTTGCATCAGGGTGTTTTAGCACCCAATCTTTGAACTCTTCATATGTTACTCTTTCTTTCTGCAATTAGTAACGCAAGTATTATATTTTGTATATTTAATAATATAAAATACTTGTCATTATTACGTTATTTCATCAAGGTTTTCTTTTCCATTAAACCTCAAATCAATATACAAAACTTGTTCATAGACCATTACATACACAAAATAAAAATACAACAATAAATACAAATTAAATTTTACAGTGAACATCCATTAACTTACTAAACCATGTTTAACCGAAATGATGACCAAAATATTTCTTATATGTACAGTAAAATAATTTTTTATGGATAAAACAAGAAAACTTACATGCTTAGTAAACATCCAGGCAATGGCTATTGTCTGTTGTGGCTTGTATGACCTGAGCCTTATAAATTGTTTGTCAACAAATCGGAAACAAGACATCATAACAGTTGAAGAAAAGAATAGGTTTTTTTAATTTGCCAGAGTTAACAAGAGATAAGTACTTAGGTTATTTAAATGGTGAGGATTGGGTGCGTCTTGCAAGATATCTCAGGCAGGCATGTAGAGTTTGATTAGTGAGTTTAATTATTAAATTGCAGATTTATGTTCAGTTCTTTACTTTTTTTTTTTTTTTTTGAGGAGAAAAACCTGAGCTGTTATCATCGCCTGTTCTTTGCTTTTGTTTTGTGTTGTTAGGTGTATGGGTATACATTTAAAATAGGTGCATAATTTGTTTATTGGGTTATCTTTTCAATTATTATTATTATTTTTTAAGTATATTTTATGTTATTTTCGTAAATTTAAATAAGTTAAGTACTTGTGTTTGCTTAATGTTCAGTTGTCAAAGGGTAGTGTGCCTACAGGGCAGACAGTCTTATCAAGCCAAATGTTTATTTAGTTGCTCAGGTAAAGTTTGTGTCAAACCTATAGTTTTATTTTATATGCTTTATATGGTTTCATGTGAATAAAGCATATTTTAATTCATTCAGTTGAAGAAAAATGTGAATCAGTTAAAAGTATTGAAAATGGCAAGATTTCGAAAACTGTGGCATCCTACTTTAATGAATCATAAAACTAGTGTTTAAAATGATTTTATGTAAATAATTAGATTTTTGTTGTTAATCAAATTTAATGTTAATATTGGCTACAACATTAAGTTATTTTACCTCGAACTATACAAAATTACATCTTAATATTTTTTAAATCTTTGGTTATACACAACTACCTTTCTGGCCTTTGTTTCGGTTGTTCTACTGTAATAATATAAAAAACAAAATTATAAAATTAACATAAACAGCAATACAACTTAATGCATCAATATGTACATGTATAGAGAATATGTATAAGTTTTTTGCAATTAATTGAAGAAAGAAAGAAAAGATTGTACAATTAATTACAATTATGAAAGAAAAGATTACACCTATTTACACTTATTGTAATATTTTGTTAAAGTTAGTCTTTTTAGGTTTTTTGTACAACTTGTTTATTAATCATTTAATATTTTTGTGTACAACTTGTTATTATTATTTGTGTATCTATATTGAAAGAGGAACAATAAATTTTCAATTTTCAATAAACAATTTTTTTTTTTAATAAACAGCAATACTACTTACTGAGAATATGTGTAAGTCCTTTACAATTAATTAATACGAAAGAAAAGATTATCACAGTCACATTCTCGAACATAGATCCATTCAAAATATCCTGAAAACTTTCCCCAAATGTTAGCCTACTACAATATTCAGAGGAAAAGTGTGTGGGGTTATTATGATTCAACTCAAAAACTACTTATCTGATTTTGATGAAACTTTTACTAATGTGCTGAGTGTTGCCAACTTAGTAACAATGGCTAGGTTTCATCAATCTTTTTCGGACTGGAGCTTAAATGTAATTGAAAAGGTTTTGTCGAAAACTCATCGTATGTGCCATAAATAATGCATATCATCATATGTGTTACGCTAAGCGGAAGAACAACCTATCTCAAATTCAGCAAGAGCATATGCAAGGAAATACAAGAGACTCGTCAATTCTGACCTATTAATCCGAACAGCCTGTTTATCTACAATACAATAAACAATCTTAGTTGCAAAAGTCAGACAGTGAAAAGTTAATAAAATTTAACTTCCTTATTCTCAGGAGTTTACTTGTATTTTTTTCAGTACACGAAAGCTGCCAGAACTGACCGGAAGTGATGGAAAGGGGGGTCCGACACTTCTGAAACTCCTACTTTACGTATCATTGGTGAGTTTAAGGATGCAGATAACATGCTTACTTTTATATATGTATATGTAAATATTTTTGTACTTGTATAAAGCACATTGAACATTTTAGAGACACGTACTATTTTAAGAAAAAACATGGGCAAAATTCCTCTTATTTAGTCAATAGCCTTTATCATAAATTTAAATCCTCGGTAAAAGACTGTAAACCTAAACACATTTTATGTATATCGAGAAATGACTTTTCTTATACAAAAACAACTAAACACAAGCAAACTTATCACAAGAACACAAAACAGACGCTTATTAGTGATTTATTATAACAACACTCAAAAGTCACAAAACTCAGCACATCACAATGTCAACATCAAAGTGACCAGCCACTTTTTAGTTTTTGACAGTTTGCGAGAGATAGCATGTACCAGGCAACCTGCTAAATCGACGTGCGGCCGGTGTTCACGTACCTACCTTTAAATATTTTCCTCTTTCGGAATGCCTTTCGACCTTGTATTTGTGACAGCGTTTGTCAGTGTACAGCCATTGTTTGTATGTATTCCGTTTTGTGCTCTCACTTGGGATATTTATTTTTTAATTAATTAATCGTGAAATTAAATGAGTTATCCGTTGCATTAATAACTAAATGTAGTACAAATTATATCATGTTTAGTCTTATTTTGATTACAATCATGCCGAAAAAGTTAATAATATAGAAGTAAGCATCGCTGGGTATTAAACTTTTCGGCCTCCTCGAATCTGAATTATCGGTCTCTTATTTGTAGTCGCTCGCAGAACATCAGAGGCACGCCGTGAAGCTGGCAAAAGGGTGTCTGGTGCTCCGAAGTTGTCCCATTTCGATTCCGAGCTGATGGTTGTGGGAGACTTTACTGTAGTTGGCTCGCATATTCGCAACGCACTGTAGTGTGGGGATATCTTGAGGTTTTTCGATTGGCGATTGGCGGACGTAAAATTCTGAACCGAGTGTTGAATGAGTGTGATTGAGGGAGTGGATGGTTTAGTGCAAAGTTAAAACAAAACGTAAACAAAATTAATAAAAAGCAATTCCAGCACCAGTAGACCCCTGCTTATTCTTTTATAAATGAGTAATCTTTCTAACAGGGAAAAAATGTCTATAACTTTGACTGTCATTTTTTCCTAACTATTTATCATTTGTATTGTGTTCATTCAATCGTTTAAATGTATAAATAAACGTATTTTGTAACATATGTTGCTACACGTGCTTTTATTTTACTTTATATTACATTGTATAGATTACTTAATTTAGACAACTGTGAGGCTCAATTAGTAAGGATTAATGAGGTCTTGAGAGTCTGAACTGTGGAGTACTAGTGATATGTGATCTGATGCAACAAAATAATCATCAGAGATTAGGCTGATTTGTAATGTTAATACAGTAGGATCTCGCTAATCCGGCCCTGTATCGGGATTGGTAGAACCGGATTACCGAAATTAGTAGAACATTAGGTACAAAAAGAAAATTTAACATAAAAACATTGTTTATATACAATCATATGTAATATTTAATTACTGTACCTTCAAAAACATGTTGTTATAATATACAATACTGGTATACAATACATTATTCTAGTGTGACAAAAAACAAGAATACAATGCTCAACTTCTAAAAAGTACAGTGCAGTAAAGTAAATTGAACTACTGTATAAAACGTTTAAATTTTAACAGCGATAAAATTTTTATCTTGAAAGACATTATAGGTGGGGTATATGATATTTAAAAATATATAATGGATTTCACCCACCTTGAGATTAAAAAATATGTTGTCCAAGTGCCGTAGTACAAATTTAAAAATAATATTAGGAATGTATTCCACATCAACACAATAACAAGCACAACATATACACAAAACAATTTATTAAATAACTCCTATCCTAACTTTATTATTGAGAAAGCTTTTAAAAAAGTGATCAATAGACCTAAAAAAAACTATGGAAAAACCAAAAGCCACTGTTCCGATTCTATACATAAAAGGAGTGTCGGAAAAGATCAGACGAATTAATATGAAATTCTCGATTAGGAGAGTGTTTAAAAATTCTAAAACATTTAAGAATTGAGCGAGTAAATTGAGACCGAAAAATTTACGTGGACAGTAAAGACATTGTTTATAGTTTACCGTGCCAGTGTGGCGTGTCGTATGTGGGACAAACATCGCATCCTTTTAAAAAACGGGTCTCAGAGCATAAGAAATGCATTTCTGCTGGTGAAGTTAATCGCTCGAAGATTGCAGAACATGTAATAGCAAACAACCATGCTATTAGTTGGGACAAGGGGTCTATTTTACTTAAAGAAAATAATTGGAGAAAAAGGGTATTTAAAGAAACAGTGATTGTCTGTAAGAAAAAACTGTATTTCGCAGCCTAGTTCAACTATTAGTGCGGTGTATTTACCCTTAATTCAAAACGAAGTAAATAGACTTTTGGACAGGCCTATTAAGGAAATTGATAACGTAAACGTGGTGAGGGTTGTTCCTCGCAATGACCATCAACAAGCCCTCAGTTACCCAGAGTTAGGCGCTCTGAGAGGCTTAGGCATAGGACTAAGTTTGTGTATATTCACCTGAAGACACAAAATGTTTATATTCTTTGCGAAACGTTGTGTGTAATTTTAAAATATCGTCTATAGTACTGTGTATGTTTTTGTGTATATGTTGTGCATGTTATTGTGTTGACGTGGAATACATTCCTAATATTATTTTTAAATTTCAACTACGGCCCTTGGCCAATGTATTTTTTAATCTCAAGGTGTGTGAAGTCCATTATATATTTTTAAATAGCGATAAAATTGTCTATGTTATGATATCAAAATCAGATGTGGAAGCACTATTTTCCTCAGCCAACTAGATTGCAGTGGTGAAAGCGTTTAGAGCTGTAAAAGCCTGAAACACACATGGCGTTTTCGCCCGCCACGGATTATTTGCAATCGCTGTCATATCAACAGTGGCGCGAAGGAATTGGCGTCTATGTCAGCTGTTGTCAGTATCATCCACAAGATAATTCACTACTCTTGAAGAACGACTCAATTTTGTCCTTTTTCTTTTTTATATCAAGTAATGTTGCACGGCCAATGTTGTACTTCTTAGCTAAATTAGATAACTTGTCACCTTTTTCCAAACGTTTTAAAATTTCATAATTTTTATCCAAAGTTAATGTGACAAGTTTACGTTTTTCCGACATTGCACTACATTATACTAATACAATAATACACAGAACAGACACACAATCACTACTGATTGTGCGAGCAAACGACGGCACAATGGCTGTTTATGTTGTACACTAAAAACTGACAAACTGACTCACATACATGCAGGGATTTGAAAAGTTGAATGACCTGCCGTCGCTCTCTGCGCGCCGAATTGCTGGGCGTGCCGGTATAGCGTACGGCCGGATTATACTGTACTTTTATTTAGATTCTAGTAAAGGTTTAACTTTAATAATTTAGTTGTTCTTTATTCTTTACAATTCAACTCAAAAACTGTTTAACCAATTTTGGTGCAAATTTTGTTTACCGATTGGCCCGATTTGTAACCAGACTACCACGACTGGTTACAAAATGAAAAATTTGTATAATTATTATTTGTTATGAATTTTTATTGAATTTACTTTACCAAAATATTTTATTCAAGTTTATAACTTTTTCGGGGTTGTGTTCGTAGGACTGAAGGGTACTCAGTATGTGTTTTCAGGCTTGTGAAAGAATAACACATAAATTGCTTTAATGGTTAAGGGGGGGGGAGATATGTCACAGTTTAGTTTTATAAAAATATTTGTGTTAGCATTAGTTTAGATTTAGAACCCTCCAATGATGGTTGCGGACTCAGTGTTTAAAATTAACTTGTGTTGACTTTGTTTAGAAAAAACTATTCAGAAATAAACACAAATTTGCAGAACTCACAGAAAATGTTCGTTCTAAACTATTCTCAGATATTGTAGATCGCTGAAAAGAAATTACGTTCTCAGTTTTTGTCAATAACTCAGTTATCCTTTGTTGCGGAGGTAAAACTAAATAAAACATTTTATTCTTTGGTTAAAGAGAAAACTTTTTTTCTCTTATAAATGTTTCGTAAGTTTCTGAGATACTTTTTTTTTTAAATAGCTGCAATTTTAAAATGAGAAAAGGAAATTGGTTGACAAATTTTCCCAAATTGAGTCTTTATAACACTAAGTGTTATACCAAATTTCTACTCTGTATCATTCGCCGTTCAAAAGATAATTTTTTGTTTAAAACAAAATGATAAAAAAACTAAGAATTTTTAGGCATATGTTTGAACGAACTGTTGTATGCAAATTTTTATCCACAGAACATGTCTTAACATTTTTGTCTCTTAAAGTTTGTCAGCGACACATCCCATAAATAGAATAGAATAAACATAATCAACTGTTCAAAACTAACTCTACCCAAAGTTAACTATCGGTTAAGTTGTATCATACCTCGATAAAAAGACTTCCAATGCAATCATCACAGCCATTTTCACAAAGATGTAGCATTTGAAGGAATTCATCATAAAATATATAGGCACTACTTTCGTTGGCATATAGACTGAATAAAACTGAAAAACAACAAATAAACAATCTTAGAGATACAATTACCACAGGATGAGCAACACAGAAGATTTCGATAAAATTACCATCGACACAAAAACTATTGTAGAAATTCTGTTTGAATTAGTTTATAATGATGCATTGTTCATATTTTTACAAATGTTTTCTTGAAAATTTTTCATAATTTGTGTACAAAAATGATAACACATGACGTTTCAAGAGTATGTATCATTTCTCGCCATCAAGTGAAAAACTTAAAAACTAATTAGCAAACATGAAACTTTTGAAAAAAATTTATAGGTGAATAGAAAACTGGGATGATAGTTTTCAATATCAGTTTATATAATACAGTAGAGTTCCACTATTCCGAACCCCACTATTCCGAAAATCCAATTATCCAAAACATACATAGTGCCTAAGCTTGATGAAAACGCCTGAAACCAAATTGGAATGAAAGCTAGTTACTTACAGTACATGTCGGTTCCATTTATACAACTCTGTAGACTCATTTTTAATCACTGCTAAACACAAAAAATAACTAATTTACACACACTTAAGCGTACACCATCCGTTTGTACCTTCTTTTGAGTTGCGTTTTGGTTAACGGAAATTGACAACACATTAATCCCAATGCCCCTGTTGGAATTGTGCGGTTTTGTTTCCTTCACGTTTTCCATCTGCTTTGCGGGGAGAAAGCTACAGGTACACGCTTCTGGTGAAAAGGATACTGGATCCTTCAGAAAGAAGGAAGGAAAAGATACAACAGTTAATCAATAGTAGTGTTGTTGACACCTTCCGGTTGCGTTCATCCGTTTTTCTCCTCCGTTTTCGTTATCTCGAAGGAATTTTAGATTTTTCTCGATCTTTTTTCAAGATGATGTGGTACTAACGGACAGACTGCAGGATGACAAAACGGAGAGTTCGAACAACCTAACCCTTCCCTTCCGTTTTTAGAAGAAAACGGATCGCAACGCAACGGAAGGAAAAAACGGATGGTGTAAACCTACACTAAGAAGAAAAGTCAGAGATTTTTTTCTGACAAAGAGCACTGAATCAACTTGAGGATGCAATGTTCCGCCATCGCCGCATGAACTTAACATCATTTGGTGTTGATGAAGAGTGGTGTTCGACGTAGGGTAAGGCGAGGTCAAGAGCATTTGCCGTGTCAAGAACGTATGCCTTAAGAAGTCAATATGTTGATATTATTCATGAAATCCGCCTATTCCGAATTTCCGCTAAACCGAACAGTGTTCGGTCCCAATTAATTTGGAATAGCGGGACTCTACTGCAGTTGCCCACTCAGTTCTAGTATTCTAGTGCTATTGTTTTAAAATGATTAAAATTATGCCAGTTAACAACTTAGGCCTATGCATTTCATTTCAAGGGTGTTTACCTAAATGTAGCTACATTAAATTAAAATATAAAAATAACTAATTGAAATAACATAAATTACAATTAAAATAACTCGCACATGAAACAAACAATCCCACAACACAAGTCACAACCATATAACAATTTATAGCCAATGAAACAATTTACAGCAAAACTATATACTAAAATATAAATGCTGTCAGTATTAAACAACACACATAAAACAAACATAATAACTACACAGTAGAGTCCCGCTATTCCGAACTAATTGGGACCAAACCTTGTCCGGTTTAGCGAGAATTCGGAATAGGCGGATTTCATGAATAATATCAACGTATTGACTTGCTAAGGCGTAAATTAAGTTCGGGAACATCTGCTAGTGTCTGTTCTATACAGTGTTGATCTGCTTGGAGGAAAGCGAGGAGGAGGTGAACGCTCAAACTGAACTCATATCACACACGGCAAATGCTCTTGACCTAGCTCTATTAGTAATAGTGTAGGTTTACATCATCCAGGGTTATTTCCTTCTGTTGCTTTACGATTCCATTTTCTTCTAAAAATTTTAGGCAAGGGATAGGTTGTTCGAACTGTCCGTTTTGTCATTCCGCAGTCCGTCCGTTAGTACCGCATTATCTTGAAAAAAGATTGAGAAAAACAAATTCCTTCGAGATAACGAAAACGAAAGAGAAAAACGGATGAAAGCAACTGGCAGGTGGCAACAACACTACTAGTGCCTAGCTGTTGTATCTAATCTTTCCTTCTTTCTTAAGGACCCGGTATCCGTTTCATCAGACGCTTGTTGCCATAGCTTCATTCCCGCTAAACGGATAGAAAACGTGAAGGGAAAAAACCAGCTTTCATTCCAATTTGATTTCAGGCGTTTTCATCAATCTTAGGCTTTATGTATGTCTTTATTTAACTTATTTATATAACAATAAACATAAGTTTTTTCACAGAAGTCTTTTTGATTCCTCCTGTTTTTACGTTAAAAAAATCAGTATTTTTTTCTGAACTCTGTTCGGAATAGGCAGATTTTCGGAATAGCGGGGTTCGGAATAACAGGACTCTACTGGATTTTCCAAATTCCAAAAATATTTTCATTTAGGTTTATATTTGTTACAGTGTTTATTTAATTTTGTCTTATTTTCAGTGGCGGCTTGTAAATAAGCTTTACAGGAGGGAGTTTTCTTAAAGAACGGACACTTCAAGCCTATTTAAGGATTACAAATTTGTATTTCAATTTTCTTATCAAACTTATCAAGGGCCCATAAATTCTTCCTTTCCTTTACATTTGTTTTGTACATGAATTAAGTTCAATCTGGAAACAGGTTTTGCATTTTTTCATATCTACCTTTTCTATAAATGATAATGAATCATGAACTTTAATTTTCAATTAGTAACAAAACAAATGAAAAACCAAAAACGTAAGCAAAACTGATAGCGACATGAGTGCAAATTCATAAACGATGTATTCAATACGGATGCATACTCTGTACAGATACCAGCGTGAATGCTGGCACTAAAGTAAACCGTTACTAATCTGACTAAAAACATCAGTACGCGGTACATCTCTGTTTAACACGTTCACTGCTAAACATGCACATGTGAGCTTGACACTGAACACTATGAGAAGCGGCACAGTGCGTTGCACGCCAATCCCCTTATTGGGAGTATTTTCAATACACAGAGTATTGGGTGCTTCGTACGCCAACCCCCGTATTGGGAGTATTTTCAATAGATAATGCATTGCGTGCTTCACATGCCAATTTTAAGCCTATGTGCTATGGACGCACAAGTGCGTCCGCTTTAAAATATTAGTGATTATTACGTAGAAAGGTTCAAAAATAAAAAATAAACTAATTTCTACTCGGGCGATTAATATATAAAATAAAAGGTCAGCTCCTAGCGTAGGAAATACAAAGTTTGCGTAGCAGTGAACGTGTTAAGGGTGAGGACTTATCTACTACTTTGTTTGAAGGATAAGTCACATTAGAAAGTGATGTGGGAAAATGTTTTTTTCTCCAGTTACGCCCTTTCCTCACACCCCCGGTCCATCACGCCAGGGCGAGGCCAAGTGCCAGGATTTACACCGATATCTGTACTTGGCAAGGTAGAGTTCACTTTATTATTGGAAGTATTGGAATAGTCAAAGTCAATGACATCCCATTATGGAAACTACGAGGTGTGATCAAAAATACAATGAATGAATTTTTATAGCAGCAACTGCTGACGCTACACGCATTTGATTTGATATGTCCGATTAATATGTCTGATCTGTTGTGACAGGCGGTGCCAAGTAACATGTTCTGACTTGTCACTCAGAGTCGCTAGAGTGAGGTTGTGTTTACCGTGTCAGTCGCGCATCATCGATTTCAAAGAACGCATTAACATTAAGTTTTGGCCAAGTTCCAAAAAAGTGCCAAAGAATCTCATGAAATGTTAAAATCAGTATAGGGCGATAATGTGGTAACTCTGAAGACTTTTTGCAAGTGAAATGCGATTTATAAGCGGAAATGAGTCAGTTGAAGACTAGGAACGGTCCGGGCGACCTTCGACCTAAAAAAACAGATGAAAACTTGTAAAAAGTGGCCAAACTAGTTCGTTCAAACAGACGAATGATTATTCAAGAACTTTACATCTCGTACGGATCCATACTAAGCATTTTAACTGATAATTTGCAAATGAGTCAAGTAAGTGCAAAATTTGTTCCCAGACTTTTGATTGATGAACAGAAGGATCATCTTCATTCAGATCTGGATTTCATGGCCAAAATTTTAACTGGGTCTATGGCTAGACCCTGAGATGAAAATTTAGAGTCCTCAACGAAAAACCAGCAACTCCTCTCGACCTAAAAAGGCATGTCAGTCAAAGTTGTACATCAAGGTCATGCTCATTCCATTTTTCGACAGTGAGGGCATAGTGCGATCAGAGTGCGTTCCAAAGGAACAATTGTAAACTCCGAATTTACAAGGGTTACTGGAATGTTTGCGAATTGATGTGCGAAGAAAAAGACCAGAAAAATGGGCCAATGACTTAATTCTTCATCACGGCAACGGGCCGTGCCACAAGTCGCTTTTTATTTCGCGAGTTTTTGCTGAAAAAAGTGTTCCTGTCTGTCCCCATCTGTCTTACTCAACAGATTTAGCACCATGTGACTTCTAGCTTTTCCCAAAAATAAAAAATATGCTAAAAGGAAAACTCTTTGACACCATTCCAAATATTGAGATGGCCACGACCTCGCAGCTGAAAACCCTTCCAGAAACGCTTTTAGTCATGGATTCAACGTTTAGACAAGTGCATCGCCAGCCAAGGACAGTACTTTGAAGGAGATTAATTCAAATTCTATGTAAGTTTATTACTTTGATTGAAATAAAATTATTGACCTTATTTTTTCATCACACCTCGTACACACCAAGGCTGAGTTTGGAATTCCCCGCCCTTACTACACTCCACTTATTCTTTGATAAAAAGCTTCATTTAATTTGTATAACTTCAACAAGAAAAAATACTCACATTTAATTTTTTCTTCTTTAACACCTCTAGTTAACAGTACCAAGCCACAAAGCAACTCTCTAAATGCAATGCCTTTCTGGGTCCCGCCACACGCAACATAGATATACTAAAACATTAATTATACCACATTTGTTAGCACATTTGAAGTTTAAGAGTTTGCTCAGGTACTACTTCATAAAAAATGCATTTCACTTTGTGGAAGAGTGCCACTGCACTTTCTAAACTAAGTCAGCTGATTTATTTTTTAATATTTCTACTGTATGAATTTGATTTCAGAGTGGTGCAAGATATATTATGTATATTATGTATTGTGTTTCATGTAATTTTAAATGTTATAGTAAAATTCAACTCAGAGTGAGGCGGAAGTTGAAGCCTACCGAGGGTCATCACGGTCGACTGGTTTCCGCTCCACTTCTACCTGAATTTTAATTTTTTATAGTAGCGTTATGCAAACTTTTTTTATAACAGGAAAATATAAAAATAAATCACATAACGTTGTGTATCACGATCGTCTGTTTATTTTGATACCAAATTTGAAGTAAATCGGTAAATGTTGAGTACTTAAATGGCATAGCTTTTAATGTAACTAAGAACTATTGAAGGTGTTTTTAATTACTCAACATTTACCGATTTACTTCAAATTTGGTATCAAAATAAACAGACGATCTTGATACCCAACGTTATGTGATTTATTTTTATATTTTCTTGTTATAAAAAAAGTTTGCATAACGCTACTATAAAAAATTAAAATTCAGGTAGAAGTGGAGCGGAAACCAGTCGACCGTGCTGACCCTCAGTAGGCTTCAACTTCCACCTCACTCTGAGGTGAATTTTACTATAGTATAAATTGTAACTTGCCATTTCATAACAAAATGTTTCCTGTAAACAAAACCAAAAGAGAAGTATAAATAAATAGATGAAAGTAAACAAATAAACCTAAATAATTACTTAGACAAAGTTGTTGGCTGTATATGACCGTAATTCTCAGACTTTTACCTAAGGTTTATTTTGTTAGCAACAGAATGGTCAACTGTAATAAATTGTTTGCATTTCAATATTATACTTACTCAGTGTTAATCTGCCACAAATGACAAAACTGGCGAAACCGTTATCGGTAAATCTCAAAATCTATTTGTAGAATTTTTGTAAATATTGTGTTGCTTTTTTATTAAATGCAGTTTCATCGTTACATTCAAACAAAACCAATCAAACGCATGTCACAATCATCAGTTACCACCTAGGAATGTTATTATTTAGCTTTTGCCACCATCTGTATCTACTGTTGGTTCAACATTTACTTAGCTGCATTAGGATATGCATTTTCCTTGTAACTTAAATGAATTTGCATCGCTACGGTCAAACAAAATCAATCTCAACATCAGTGAATATTACCATTGTTCTTCCAGACAGTGTTCTTAATATTTAGCTTTTGTTTACATCAATACCTACTGATCTATTTGTTTGTATGGGATATGCATTGTTAATCAATTGAAATTTCATCACTACAGTCAAACAAAAGCAATCAAATTCATTTCACAAATATCAGTTACCACTGATCTGCCAGTAAGTGTTCTTATTGTTTAGATTTTTTCAACATCTGTTGCAGGCTCTTTGTTCACCATTTAATTGACGTTATAAGATGCATATTCCCATGTTAATCAAATGGAGTTTTTTACCATTTAATTGGCTGCATGATATATGCATTGCTCATTTTAATCAAATGGAGTTTCATCACTACAGTCAAACAAAAGCAGTCAAATTTATTTCACAAACATTAACAAATTTACCACTATTCTACCAGTCAATGTTCATATTATTTCAGCTTTTGTCACAGACTCTTAAGAGCCATGCTTACCAGAGGAGAAAAATCACATTTTAGTTACTTTTTATTCCGTAAGCGCTGCCTGTATCATTGCCCTACAATGACTAGATAGAGACAGTGTGGTCAACGGACGTCTTGTTTTCTATTGGCTGCGCCATATTGTTTCCATTTTTCTGCTTACAGTAATGTTATTTAAATAGGAATTAGTTATTTTCGTGATATTACTGCTGTTATTTCATTGTTTTTCTTGCTTTTTTGTATGGTTTTTTCTAGTTTATGATTTAATTATTAAATTTATTAAATAGTTCAGTTGTAATTTAGTGTTAATTTAGTGAAAACTGAAATTACAGTCTATAGATAACTGGCCCTTTTAATGGTTTTGACAGTATTAAGTACAAGTATTAATTAAGAAGACAAAATGTAAATAGTGATGTAAATCTAAAATAAAGTTTATTCACAATTATTTTTAAATGTATATGATTATATTTATTATTTACACTCCTCCCATGCATTAACCTTATTTCTGGCAAAGAGTAGCCTACCTGGAGAGTACTCTTTTAGCCATAATTTAAAAAAAAAAAAAAAACAACTTTGTAGCCTACATCTAAAGTAAGTTAATATATAAGTTATATTATATATCATTGTACTCAGGAGATTCTTCAGATTTATTTAGTACATGGTTTATTACATTATAACTTAGTCTACTTTTATCTCTTGTCACTGTAGGCTAATATCAATTGCTCGAGTGCGTGAAAACTATAACTAGGCCTATCTATTTCTTTCTAATAGCCCACTACAAAATAATGTGGTAGTCCTAATATATTTTTGTTTATAATAAATTAGGCTTCGTTGTATGCCTTTTTGGAACATATTTTGTTTGTTTTAACCTATTAAGGTAAAATTTACAATACGTCTAATCACCATATTTTTTGATTTAGAATATATTAGGCTTCATTTTATGCCTTGTCGGAAACATATTTTGTGTTTTTATGAACTTTTTTACTCGTGGAAAAACTAATAGGCCTATTAGTTTTTAGAAGACAAAATATATATAAAGCAACACAGAAAATTACACTTGAAGTTATTTTTGGGTAGCATATATGTATCCATTATAATATAGTTTAGAAACCCTAATTTTGCATTTTGAAGTATTCATACATTTTTTAAATACGTAACTTTTGCATTTTGCCGAAATTTAATATTTTTCTCCCAAAAATGTATTTTTGAGGAAAAAAATGTTTTAATTGTTTCTTTTAAAACAGATTTTTTATATTTTCTAATATTGGATTTATAATTTTTTAAAACTTTAGGTATTTTTAAAAGGGCTATCTTTTGACATTTCAATGGGCTAAATGTAGGCCTACCACAGTAAGTTTTGTTCCATTTGTACTAAACTACTCAAATTTTTGTTTATAATTGTTACAAATTCAACTACACAGAAGTGTTGCTTGTACTTTTCTGATGAAGAAAATTAAAATGATAATGTGCACGAGTAGTAAAAAAGTGCCAGCCAGTATTTTCTATATTCATTCATTTAGTGAGGAAAATATATCGAAAAAAATGGTTTATACTTGACAATTTTTGTGACAATGTATTAATCCAATTGCATAAGAACAATTTTGAAGCGGAAATTGGAGTTAAATGCGAAAAATCGTCCCTTCGCTAATATAAACCCGTGTTGAGTTGGAAACAATATGGCGGCAAGCGCTCGTTGGCCACACTGTCTCTATCAAGTCACTGTACATTGCCCCAAGCAGTGCCCGACAACTAACTGTCACTGCGAATTCTCCTTTTCCCCCTCCATTACGTAACAGTTTAAATGTAACAAAAACTGAATTTTACGTTTTCCGACAACATAAGCTTACTTAAAAATGAGTTCAGACAGTTTGAATTTTGTTGAATAATATAGAAAAAGTAATCCTACAAATTACTTTATAAATTACTGTATAAACTACATCTACTACAATGAGATTGTATACAAAAGTTTTTAATCCTGGTGGTAAACGCCTCTTCTATCTAACTGCAGAGAGAATAAAGTCAATCAAGGACTTCCCTTTTCCTTTTCTTAGTCTTCGATTATTAAAAGGCATGATATTAGCAATTATTGTAACAAAAGGCCAATAATATAATCTTAGTGGCGAAAAGAACATTAAATAAATAACTAAACATTAACTATTGATTTCGCAGTAATCAAAAAAATCGAATACGGTCCGTTTGAATTAACATTGAAAGTTTCAAAATTTGTTTTACGAGAAAATACAATAACACGATCAATTACGATTCATAATATTATGAACACAGTTTGTAGTTCTACGATTGTATAAAGTCTACGGAGGGATAGAAAGGTGGGGGACAGGAGCAGGAAGGAGAGTAGGGGTAAAAAGCGCTGCCGCTACCTATTGCAAAATCCTTGAACTACTACAGACTTGCACTATAATGATTATTTGAAAGAGGTTAATTAAACACTCTTAAAAAAATGGGAATGGTATGAATTAAAACGATTCAATAGTGCCCAAAACGAAATCACAAGCTCTCTTTTAATATAAATTTTATGTTTAAAATATGCATTTTGAAGTATGTAAAAACGGAATGAAAAACACGTATTTTTTCTTATGGGGAAAGCTACATTTAATTTCCGATTTTTGTACACATATTTAATATAAAATGATTAAGACTATGCAATAGAAATGTTTAATAGATTTAGTTGTAGTGAACTGTTTGAACAAAATCTTGTTAAAATCCTTAGTTTCACGGTAAATAACAAATTAAGATTCACCTCCTATGTTAATAGCGCTGTCACTTTCACGGCGCACTGAAGTTGGTATGCATGGCTCTTAACATATTAGATAATGTATGTTATACGTTTATTGTATACTTTATTTACCAAGGCTTATTCTAGATTAACACTAACATTAACAAATATTATTTAATGTCTGATCTATTGCAATAATAAAATAAAGAATACCTCAGAAATTGGCAATGGGACGCCATCACCTAATACATCTTTTACAAATATCTGTTTATCAATATACCCATTCTGATTCGCCAATCTTTTGAAAGCTTCCTTAATCCTTTTTAATTCCGGGTCTGACACTGAAAAAACAAACCACTGTTAATCAATAAACTCATAATTCTACCAGCAGTTATAATACTGTTTAACAGTAAATTATAGAAACAAAGTCAATTAGTTCTGTTATCTACTTTAATGTTATTGATATTATTAGCTGTCCTAAAAATAGGATGATGGATACATTTATTTCACTTAAGTTTATGTGATTTATACAACAAATATCAAATTACGGATAGGTCTTTTGTTTATTAACAAAAAATTTATACTTTCTAAACTAGTAGCGTACCTGGGTAGAAAAAAAAACATATATTAAATACAAATTTGTAATTTATAAAATTACTTTTCCAAGTGTCTAAATTCATTAGTAGCAATGAATTCTTCAATTATGAGTTTAGACTATTATTCTACTTTCAAAATATAGAGCCATCGTCATAAAGTATTCCTTTTGTACAAAAAGATCAAAGTTTTATGCTTTAGTGCCTATTTCTAGAGTTCTACTCGTATAATTTTAATAGTGTTGTTGTCGTTAAGAAGCACTTTTTGAGTACAAATATTAAAAAATAATTCCCAATAGGTAAATTTTCTTGCAATTGCTCACTGAAATTTCAAAAAACCTACAATCTTCCCTCAATTTATTATACGATTGATAGTGATGACCGAAGGTACTGTACTTGGTAGAATTCCATAATAATTAAAAGACAAACACAATTTTTTGTAATTTCTACGAGTTTTTATTTTTGAATCTTGCCGACCAAGGTTTTGCCCGTGACGGCATTGACGAGGCAGCTTTACAGACTAAAGAATATTAGAAAAACAAACGTGTTTGAACATAAAACAGTTACTCACAACAAAGAAAAAGGAAAGAGAGTGGAAGGGGGGGGGGCGTGGGGTACGTATGGTCATAAGGTTGACAATGGGTTTAGTAGAGGCGAGTTGGACAAAAATTCTACCTGATCATTAAGTACAAGGCTAGCATCTTTACAAAATAATCTCTTAACCATCTAAAAAATCATTTGGTGTCAGATTTTTCGAATAATATTAACTTTAAGATTCTCCATGTCAATGATAAAAGTAGGAAATTAAATTCTTTGGAAATGTTAGAAATTAAGAGATTATTTTGTAAAGATACTAGCCTTGTACTTAATGATCAGGTAGAATTTTTGTCCAACTCGCCTCTACTAAACCCATTGTCTCTTTCCTTTTTCTTTGTTGTGAGTAACTGTTTTATGTTCAAACACGTTTGTTTTTCTAATATTCTTTAGTCTGTAAAGCTGCCTCGTCAATGCCGTCACGGGCAAAACCTTGGTCGGCAAGATTCAAAAATAAAAACTCGTAGAAATTACAAAAAATTGTGTTTGTCTTTTAACTCAATTTATTAGGTAATAAAAGCCAGTTTTTCAGCTTTCTAAAGTTGTTTTGACAAATATTGTTTAATGTTCTCAATAAACACATCCCAAATAATTTAAATCGATCTAGTAGAACTCTAGAAATAGGAATTACAAAACCATAACTCTTGATAAAAAACTAAAAAGTTCTATAGGCCTACTGTAAAACACTATGTTGAATGTAATTACCACAGCAATAAAATAACAAATACGATATTTGCTGGTTTCGAACATAATTTAAGTAAGTAAATATTGTTTTGGTGTTGTATTTTTAAGAAATAAGAGCTTATTAATTGATTTTAAGGTTAGACCTAGACCAGAGTATAAACATTTTGAAAATAGCTTGAATATAAATTTATCCCGCAAACATTGTTTCTTAGGCTAAAAATTAGTTAGCTTATCATCGCCTGATGACAATAATGTTGAGTATAGGCTATTTTAAGTAATAATCATCAGATTAATAAAATGTAGGCTAAATTATTTCGCCCACAACTATGGGAACGAAGTGACAGGGTTCTCCCCAAGTATATTACAATGTGTATGCATACAGTTTGGGCTAGAATACGAAATAAATTACAGCCCCACTAATTTGTAATCTCATCCATCTTAATTTTTTTTTAAATTTATATCAAATTTAGGTTTTTTCCAAAATTTTCAAATGCAAGCATTAAATGTTAACCTTGTTTTAAGGACCTTATAATGACAACATTTTATTTTAAAGTTTTTCAATACTATGAAGGTTTCAAAATGTTGGCTCAAAATATTAAGTTTAACATATTTTAACATTAACTGTACAACTAAACCATTCACTACAGAAAGACTCAAATATCAAAGTAAGAATCTGCAAACAGGCCTACAGGTTTTGAATTATAATGTTAGGTGACATTAGAATGTTTTCAGATTTTTCTCATATTCGCCAAAATCCTAATATGTCAAAACTAAAAAAAACCCATATCTCAAAAATATTCAATGGTATGGTAGGTTGAGTTGTACATCAATTATAAAGATTTTGAAAAATACAATATATTTTGTATTTACAGTTGTATGATCTCTTACAGATTTTGAGAGAATATAAGGAAGCAGTAAAGATGGAACATCCAGCTTAGGTTGCATAGGTTCGAACCTGGTTACTGGCGATAGATTTACCTGTACTATACACTTCTCTCCCCTGCCTTAATTGGTCTGACATAAATTAAAGACGTTGAACAACAAAAACAAAAAACACATGTAGTTTTGCAAAGACAAAACATGAATTGGTATAAGCAAAGGATCAGGAGAGAGAGTGTTAACTTTAATTATTATTTTCAAATTAAAGGGTCTTTACCTTACTACTTATTTCCTTATACCTTATTATTAATACTCAACCTTTGATTTCTGATGACTAGTGAACTTCAAAATACCATCAATGTAAAGTTTTAAACTATACAAGACCAAATCTGCTGTTATGATCTAAATTAAGTAACTGCTCGAGTAATTCATGGCCTTATTGGTGAATCAGAGAAGTAACAACATATTAGACCACCAGTACAAAATATTTGTAATAAATGTAAATTGGCACACAAAATTTTTACTTTTCTAAACAAGTCAAAATACAACAAGTAAATAATAAAATACAATAAATGCATAAAAATCACCATTTAACTATTTAGGCTTTTAGTTTTTCTTTCAACTCAACATAAAATAATTTTAAGTTATTGGGAAAAATTTAGAACACGCCTCCTCACCATATTATGACAGAGCTGCCAACCTGTAAGCAAAAAAATTGCTCTAAAATATAATCATAATGTTTAGTTATAATAATAAAGACATTAAAGCAATTTAAACAGCAAATATAATTCAACAAAATTGAACGGAACAAATTGTAAAAAAACCTAACATAAACTCACCTCACAGCATTTTAAATATTAAGTATGAATTAGTATTGTGCAAAGTTTTTATAGAAAACGGTAAAATGACACAAATGTTTTACTCCCTTTTCCAAATTGTTTACTGGAAAAACTGAATCTTTTAGTTGTATATTTATCACAAAACAAAACATAATGAACTATAGTTTATCGGGATACGTTTAACAATAGAAATTTTTTAAACAACAATAATAACATTACACAAAACTTAATTTTTTTATATTTGCAGTAATAAACACGATTAGCAAATGATCAAGTCATATTGCTAAGTGTGATGTCACACTCTCATGGTATTAGTTTCCAATTTGGAAAGCTACGCCCATATCGCGTATATATATATATATATATACAGGCCTATATATACAAATTGCAAAAATATATCTTCAAAATGAACATAAAATTTGTATATTTACAGTTAATAAAACTACTAAAACATGTCATAAAAAAGTCACAAAGCTTAAACCTTCCCGCAGTTTGAACTTGCAATTCAACATTCATTCGTTACAATGGCAATACTTAAAAATGTGGTCTTCTGCAAAGATATCAGCAAAAAGGCGTGTTATATACTTATGCCAGTTATTTTACTGTCTACTATGGCAACTTCATGTAATTAATTAACGTTATTAAAACAAACTAACTATTCTAATAAATGATTAAGTCTTTAAAAAAATGTTTTATATAACTAATTAACTAGCAAATTATGAACCTCATTTATTTATAGTGCTCACAAGTGCAATATCATGAACTTAAAAAACCTACAACATTAATTTGTATATGTTCAAGTGCAGTTTAAGGCGTAGGTTTACAACACACCTCTCCACTGGTAACTTTGCAGCCGACAATTTATTTTAGGAAAGAGAGTAGTTTTGCCAACCTAATTGATTGAAATAGTAATAGGCTTTGTTACATTTCTTTTTTCATAACAATTTTTATTAACTGTAAATATACAAATGTTATAATATGTACAGGTTGATGACAATTTTATTTTTTTGCAATTTGTATAATGTACTTAAATAAATATATATTTATTAAAGATACAATAGGCGCAAGTTTACTATTCGACCCTAGGCTAACCTATGGCTACAGAAATGCAAGAATAACAAAAAAAAAACCTTTTAGGTTCTAAAATATAGTATTTAGTCATTGTATGTTTACCTGTATTCAACATTTAACAGTAGAATGTAAAACAACCATTGTCTGCAAAAATATTAGGCTAGAGTCGAATAGTAAACTTACCCCATACAATATACGTAGCTTTACAAATTGAAGGCTAAACTAATGGCGCAAATTTACTATTTGACCCTCGGCTGACCTACGGCAACAGAAGTACAAGAATAAAAAAAAAAAATGCCTAAAGTTCTAACTTATAGTCTTTAGTCACAGTATGTTTATCTACTGTGTATTCAACATTTAACAGGAGAATGTAAAACAATGTCGTCGTCTGCAAAAATATCAGCCGAGGGCCGAATAGTCAATTTATGCCAAACTAATAGTCGTGACATCACATGTAGTAATATCACTTGTTCAGCGTGTTTGTTATCTGTAATATAGGCCAACAAATTTGATGATTAGGTTTAATATTTTGATTTTTTGTGAAATTTGTATAGTGTGTAGCCTATTTATATCTATATTTATATACAGTATTCTATATTTATATCTAGGCCTATTATGTACACGATATGTGTAGGCCTATAGCTTTTCAAAAACTGGAAACAAGATTACTTCACGTAGTAAAAACAATTGTATTAAGTTTTAGAACATTGAGTTGAAATGTAATCAGGTGTCACTAGGTCTAAAAATTATACCGACCATGGCGAGAATGCAACAATGTTATACTACGCCAACAGAAATGCAATAATAAAAACAAAAATAGCCTGAAGTTGTAACTTATAGTCTTTAGTCACAGGATGTTACCTGTATTCAACATTTAACAGTAGAATGTAAAATAACGTCGTCTGCAAAAGTATCACCAGAGGGTCGTATAGTAAATTTACGCCCCAACCATTTTTATTAGTATTTATACAATAATATTTATACAACTACATTAATAGTCTGTCAAAAAGTAAAAATTTTGTGGTTTTTTTAACATTTATCCCAATACACAATATTTCATTAAGTTGATTAGATTGATTTAATAATATAATTACACAATATGATTACGGCATTCTATGGCATTTTCTCGCTCATTGGTTGGCTCCTCTCCTGCAATATATAGCGAGGAGGTGTATTGTAAATTTTACCTTGGTTTAGGCCTAATAACATTTGCTGACTGTATTTAAATATTTAATAACACTTTAATCTAAAAGATGTAAGATATCATAATTAATTTTTGAAAGTAAGCAAATTAAGGGAAATATATTTTCATGACAGGCATAGGCCTAGTCCTCAAATTAATTTCTACTAGAGGCCTAACTTACACTTTTAATTAACTAGGCCTAAACAGCAGTCCTGTGTACACATTTATAATAAGAAACTATGGGATAAATTGTCGTTAGTTAAATAAATATAAGACTAATACCTTCTATTTTAATCTACCAAAAACATTTATTAAAAATTGCAATCAATACCTCTTTTGACAGCTTCTTCGAATGTAATACAACACTGTTTAGAATCCTTCGCTCCCATTATGTTTGATTAAAAAGAATTAAAGGAATATTTACAAGGTTAAGACTAAAATTCAAATAAGCATATTTTCAAGTCTTGTATTTGAAGAAAATTAATTTGTATAAGTGATACATGACATAACCATTATTAAAAACATTTTTGTTTTTTATTCGCCTTTTCAAACCACAAACACGTTAAATATGACGTCATAGACTAATATGTTGAGTGTTGAGTCATTTAATTCAATACATATAAACTACTACGTTAATATAGTAACTTCAAAATGTAACAATAAGGCCTGCATCGTTGGGTTCAGTTAAAGATATTAGGCCTAAATTGAAGGAATTGAACTTGATCACATAAAAAGAGACAATCAAAACTGAATATTATGGGCAGATAATATCCTTGTATGTCTAAAAGGAATAAAAAACGTAAAAAATGTTTTATATACAGTATATAAAATATATGTTTTTAGTCGTTTCTTTGAGCTCCTTAATTTGATACCTCAAAGATGGTTTTGAAAACGATCATTTTTTAATCACAGTCTAGCTTATATTCGTCATGTTTCAAAAGTTTTGACTTTTGACGCCTATGTGTATGACTCCCATATCGCCCGATTTACTCATTTGAAAGTACCTCTACCCTCTAGGCCGCTACCCCCTCTATAAGGTATAGAGAGTAGCAGCAGGGCCTAGAGTCAATTGGCAGCATGGACGTCGCTATAATCTTAAAATCCAAAAAGTTGAGAAATTTGAATTTTGAAAAAGTTGGAATTTTTATTTTTGGATTATTGCATGCAAAAACTCTAATTTTGTGTTTCGGTTTTGAAAGTTTTTGTTGTTAATTACTAACATTCACAAATAACAAACAAGTTATAATTTCCAATCTAAAAATGTTGGGCAAATCCAAATATTTCTGTACCAAATAATGTTTTTCAATAATGTGATGAAAATGTTACAATTCTTGCAAAATATTATAAATTCTTAAAGTAGGTACTCAATATAGCCCTCCAGTGTTAAAAACCCTACTTAGGCAAGTCCATTTTTCAAAAGAAAATCCAAGGGTGAGCCTCCAGGGCCCATCTCCACTGGGATTTATTCCACAAAACATAACCCAGAGAACCCTTCTGCGCGTTTGGAGCCCCCACACAAAAGTTGGGAAATATGGTCAAAATGTTTGGTCACAACGTAACTGGTTGGCAGGGAAGAGGTAAATACCTTTGACTATAGACCTTATCAATGATCCATGAAGGTCCATAATCAGTGGTAACACGCTAGATTTTGACAGTTTGAAACCAACTATTAACGTTAGCAATTTCTGTTCCTGATGGTTATGATTCCCCTCCCGTCACTAGTAGTCTAACTGGAATAAAGTAAAGAATTTATACAAAACAACAGCAAAAAAATGCTGCGCTGACTTCTGATAGGGTTAGGATTTCTAGTTCCCTTATCACCCGGGTTCAAACAAAACACTTTACTATGTTAACAACAAAGGGACAGATCAATAACGATGCATCAGTGGTTCAGTGGCAATAATATATATCTCTCTATATTTATTCATACAATGCAATGATACAAATACATACGATCTGACACCTTATACTACATACATCTCTTATACCAGGTATTGACCTTTATAGGACAGACTGGATTACGGTATTGGCAACTAGAGCGTGTTACTTTTATCTGAATAATCCCAAAACTCTGAATATAACGTGACTCTAACTAAACTGAAATACTTTGGTTTGCTCACTCAGTTTGATGTCTTCACAGGTATCTCGGTGGTCCAAATCTCGGAAGCTGAATACCAAGTCTCGATTTCCTGGCCGCACTTTGCACGACGAACCGGCCCAACTTTTCTGGCCACACGCGCTAATAACAGACTGGCCTAGCTACCGGCCCAACACCTTAACAGACTGGCCTAGCTACCGGCCCAACACCTTAACAGACTGGCCTTGCTACCGGCCCAACACCTTAACAGACTGGCCCAACTCGCAGCCCCTCACTGGTCACCCGACCAGTCCACTCTGGCCCATCGACCACAATCCTCTGGCCCCGATTCTAGATTCGGATTATACTTTATAACCCGTCTAGCTTCCTTGTTGTCATCTTAAAACAAACCAAAGCAAAGCGAGTTCCGTGTTCCGCGTTTAACGAACTCTCCCGCGACCTTGCTACAATTTCCGTGTTTATACCGTACTTTCTTGTCCGTCTTACTGGTCAAAACCTTAACATTCAAAATACTATTTCTAATAACTAAAATACTAAAACATATTCCTGCAAAACATAACACTTCCGAATCGATTGACACCTAATTTATTTTTCAAAGTCTGTATTGGAAGATGAACTTGCTGATTAGTTTCGAATTTATTTTGAGAGTAGTTTCTTATACATATTGAAAACATGAGAATTAAATTAGTACGAGCGAAGTTGTCATAATGAAATTTAAGAATAAAGCTGTCTTAACACACATTGGCAAAGCCACTAAGCCAGAGCCGGTGACGGCATCAGAAGCAATGAAATAAAAGGTAGCTCACTTTTACCATATCGGACTGTATGTAAAGCGCTCCACTATTGCGATTATGTGAAAAACGAACTATAGGTCTGCCTAAAGGTGACCTAAATGTTTTTAAGTCATAGTTGTTTGGCTGATTTTGTTTGTTTAATCCTGCCTGTGAGTTTAACATATGGTTTTTTCAATGTAAAGGTTGCTTTGTTCTAGTGCGGCGATTTTATTTTGTTTTTGCCTTTTTAAATTTAATGCGTTTTTTTGACTCACATTACCATTTGTGTTACATAATAAATAATCTTACCTTTTAAAACTTACTACTGTAATTAACTTAGGCTGGGCCTGGTGTAAATCAAGCTTAGCTATGTCAATGTCAATGTCAGACCCACAAAAAATGTCCCCAAATAATATTAAAGAACCTAAAAAGCTGTTGACAGTTTTCCCCGATACCTATACAAGAAGGAATAATAAACTTAAAAAGAAATCTCAGTGTTGACTTAATAGTAAACTCATATTTAACCTCTAGCTAGCCTCGACAGGTAGAAATGAACGTACATTCAAAATTAGGGAATATGATAACAATCATGAAGGGTCTAACGAGGTCATGGTTTGTACTCTCAATAATATAAAAATAGATCCTTTTAAAATAAATAGGATCGTAAGTAAACATCATAAAGACATTGTTAATATTACAAGTAAAGGTAAAAATGTTGCGATAAATTGGTAAGAAATGGCAAAGCTGTTAACGAAATTGTCACATCACCTTTCGTAATGGAATTTAATGGGTTTGTTCCATATTTTAGAGTCGAAACAGTTGGTGTAGTATATTTTTATGTTAAAACCGATATAGAACTGAAAGAAATTGTTGAGGACGCTATCAGTCCTTAAAAAATTATAGACGTTTTTAGAATAACTACTAAGAAATACAAACTAAATGACGGTTATGTTAAAACAAATTTTGTTAAGATTACCTTCTCTGGTACCAAATTACGGGATGAAACAAAATTAAAATATTTTATAATGCCAGTAAACGAGTACTTCATGTCAGTCAAACAATGTTTGATCTGTCTTTCATAAGGCCGTGTAGCCTGTTCTCCATGCCGAAATAAACGGCTTTGTTTGAACTGGGGTAAAGAGTATCATGGAGAGTGAGAGGAAACTCCTAAATGTATTTAATGTTATGGTCAGCACAAAAGCACTTACAAAGAATGCCCAGAGTTTATTAGAAATAAAATATAAAAATTATATATATGATATTAAAGTGGGCTATCATACGGCAATCCAAATTTTTCCTATAAATTACAAAACTTATAGGTCTAGTACATATAAAAAAACATATATAATTATGCTGAAATAACTAATTTAATAATCACAAATTTTCCTAACCTTACAAACAGAAACAGTACCTCTCAACGCATTTCCCCAATTTCAGAAATGTCTGCAAACAAATTAAATCTTTTAGAATTGGAGGAAACCACTGACTATATAAATCAAAGATCAGGGACACTAAAAATATATAATAAAGAGCAGATTCAAAAAACTAATAGACCAAGCTCTCCAAAAAAATCACAGTAAATAGAATTTACAAGAACATAATTTCCAGTTGATGAATCCAGTAAACCACAAAGCGTTCAATCAAAAACGATATATTAACCGAAACAAAATACGGAATATCTTAAAACCTTATTACAAGAAGCCAGAGCCTTAATTAGGCGAGGAAAATTAACTAAAAATAAAGACAAAACACCGGAAAAAAATTAACTTAAATGGCAACTGAAAACTTTTCCAAACTTTTAGAGGATGAAGGAAACAAAAATCCAATAAAACACCTAACTTCCGTAATTAATTAATGTCATCAAATCTTTTACATGTAGGCATAGTTTTTTTTTTTTTTTACTTAAGGGGAGGACCCACTGAAAATTATAAATTCCTAATTGTATATTATTTTGAGCTATTTAAATTTTTACTACCTCTAATTAGTCTACTTGAAACAAAATAACCATTTTTGAACCACCTGTAAACTATCCCCCCTCCCCCCACGCCCTTTTGGGTAGATTTGCAGGGTTTCACAAGAAACGCTAAGGCTTTGTAACTATAAGTAGTAGAACCATTATTGAAGTGTCATTTGAAAAAATATAATTCTGCCAACAAAGTTATGCATTCATTTTAAATTATGTCTTTAAATTTTATCTCTACAAATTTTTTAACTTGAATTTTTTTTGTAATTTTTGTAATTTTTTATAAAAATTTAAAATAATAAAAACTACTTTAGATAATGGAAAGCCCATGCATAACTTTGTGCCTGTATGTGTAAAGAGCAAGCATGCAAAATTTCACTGCTGTATCTCTAATACTTTTTGAGCCTTAGCAATTTTAGTAAACTAACTCTTCATTATCTCTACTTTCGGGAATCGCGCGTTTTCTAAAAATAATTGTATTTGTTATATTTTAGGCAAATAAATGATCCTAGTTCACCATTTTAATTTTTATTGATTACAAGTACTACTAGTATTATATTATATACCATAGAGTGTAAAGAAATGTCACAGCATAAGAGTTTGTACTATAATCAGTAATTATACAAGGCATAACTCCGAAGTGGTTCACCAAAAACTCATGTGCATGTTCAACTTTAAACATTTTTTTCTCCATGAAATATATATATTTTCATCAAGTTGTTACGTTTTTTTAATACAGAAAGATCTAAATAAAATTTTAGTAAAGAAAAAAAATTCATTTTTTTGGGGTTTTTGACCATTTTCAGTGGGTCCTCCTCTTAAATTTAACAAATCATACCGGTATAGTACCTCTTTAAATAGTTATTTACTTTCCAAACCTTTTACCCTTTTTATTTTCGTTCTCCCAACATGAACATGACATTTGTCTTAATATAATGCAATGGAATGTTCAGTCCCTAAAAAGTAAAAGGTCTGAACTGCAACACTTTTTAAACAATAAAAAATCCATGTAGCTTTAGGCCTACTTCAAGAGACTTGGCTAAACAATTCTGACCAGAATTGACTCCTCTTTCAAGGCATAAAAATAAAAAAATGAAAATCACATTATATATACATTTACAATCTATATTGCATCAAGGCAAGCTTGTCCCGCACACGAACATTTCCGAAATGACTTACACACAAAACTGACCTTTTAATTTGGTAGATTCGTTAAAATTAAACAACTTTCAAATAATGCACGAAATAAATAAATATCAAACAAACTAATATTATAAAATCATTTGATAATAATTACAGATAACATTTACGTTTTTAAACTTAATCATGGGATTCTTCATCCAGGCCCCAATCTTTTTCTGGGTAGGTACTATGCTTGATAGGTCTCAAGCGAGAAGAAAACACTTTGACCACCCCCTTTAAAATCCTTTCAATTTGCAGTTTTATTTTTGTCTTTAGTTTGTTTTCCCTTTTAAATTTCCTGCTTTACGTGACTAACTAAGAAACACTTTTACAAAACAATGTCAAATCAAATCAAGGCGTCTACATAAATGTTTTGTAACTAACAATATAACATGCCATAACTCAGTGCCAAGTTGAAAAGCAAAACAAGAAAAAAGGATTTTTCAATTTGGAAGTTGTGTTTGGCTTGATTACTTATTAAATTATTAACATTGTTAACACTACCATATTTATAATAATTGACCAATAGTAGTTTATTTATTTTAATTTTATTATGTTAATAGTTTACAACTGCATGTGTAAATATGACATATTGTTTGATAAAAGTAATTACTCTACATCCTGTCGTTTTTACAGGGATCTGTATTATTTTACTAACAGATTTTAGTAAGATTTTACACGGTTTTATATTAGTCTTGACATCTTTGTATGCGCTACCCGCTACGTGATCATTATTTCATTTTACTTAAAATAATAACAAACAAAATATAATTCTGGACATAAGAGGAAAACTTCGTTTTATCCATTAGTCTGTAATTAAATATAGATGGTATTATTTTATAGTGCTACAGTATACTTATTTGTGATGCTTGTCTCCCTGGGGTATGAATACAGTATTTTAATATTTAGTAAATTTAAGTAACACTACACATCGCATCTTCTCTTTTAAATATTATAATATTATTATTAACATAGTATAATATACTATAATATAATAATTAACATAATATAAGAATAACATGTCAGACGTAGATCTCTAAATTTAATTATTTCTGTTGAACCGAACTGGGTTACAGTGACTTGATAGTGATCTTTATCAAGTCACTGTAAAGTGGGTAGAATCATCTGTGCATATATAGTTCATCTATGGTAATAGTGGAGAACTTGGGAAAGAAATTGGAATGGAAATTGCAAATAAGAACCGAAAAGGTAAGCGCCAATAGATGTTACTTATTTACATCTTATACAATTTATTAATTTAATTTAGTATAAATAATTGTTGGAAATGTTTACTAATATCTTGAAACTTCGGTAAGTATATTTTTAACTACTTACTTACAACTAAATACATGAAAGTTATAATCTTAAAATTGTTATTGTTCCAATGTCAGTAGCAGTTAGTGTAGGCCTAGTTTATAATGCTTAATAACCAAGGTTCAAACTCTTGTTTTTAGTAATACTTTAATGCTTTTTGTACAAATATAAGGAAGGAAGGATATTATTTAAAAGTAAGTGATTTGAGTTTTAACTGCAATAGTCTATTTCATGTATTAGAAGTGAAAGTTCCGATTTCATATTATAAACACGGCCGCTTTATAATCTGAGCCTACTTCTTGGTACAAGTCTAACATGCAGTAGCCTAGTCTTTATTCGGATTGTTCTAATATAGGGGATTATAGGCCGATGTCTTAGCCTTATTGTATGAATAGGTTACATTTGAAAATGTGCAATACTAATTTACATAAACAGTATTTGGGATAGAGGTAGGCTACTAAAATTTACATCTTAATCAGGACTGAGATGATTAGGTAGCCTAATTAAGGATGTACAAGAAAAAGGTACAATTCTACTTATTTTCAAATTAAAAAAAAATCTTAGTTTTGGTTTTAAGTGATAGAACACACCTTGCAATTATTCTGTCACAAATAATGGCAACTTTTAATAGGAACACTTGTGTACAATTAGTGTGGCACTAATTTTTTTTACATAGAGTCTGTATGGTGGGTGTAAAGAGTCTAGGCTACTTAAGTAATGTGTTATGTTATTATGAATAGCCAAGTGGTAGGCCTAATCTCCAACTGAATTAATTTTAATCTTTCCCATGCATAACTTTTCTCATTAATGTCGTACAGAACTACTTAGTAATCGGCAAAGTTTTAGAATAGAAGTTTTACACATTCAAATTGTAATCACCACAATAATGTGTTTACAAAGTGAGTGAGACTGTGACTAGAGACTGTAAGTTAGAACTACGGGCTGGGCTATTTTTTATTTTTCATCGATTCAAAATACATCGATGTAACAAGTAGGCCTAGGCTACTTTAGGGTCCTTGTTAAACACATAGAATTGATTCAATGTATCGAATTGTGAACATCGATGTAGGCCTATATTGAATATCCGTAGTTTTTAGTTTGATGTATAGTACGGTTAACATTAAGTATTTATGTAGGCCTATTACATAATTTTATAAAGTGAAAATTGTTTGTGTTCCTGTTTTTTTGTTATATAGGCCTAGCCTAGCCTCTGTATTTTATTAAGTGATGTTAAGTTGTAGGAATAGCAGAGTGTGGCAATCATATTTATTTGTAAGTTTGTATGCGCAGTCCAATATGCCATTGAAAAGATATGTCTAATATTTCCATAGTTAAATAATTTGTGAATTGAGTTTAAAGTGTTTTATTTTCTGATCATAATTAATTAGGGCCCCTACTGTAAAATTTGTTAATCATATTTTCTGTTTTCATTTATTTAAGATGTTTAGAAATACATATAGGCCTAATTGAACTTAAAATTATGTATTCGAGCATTTTCTTGCGTATACGTTTGTTGGAACCTCTGCCGCAATATGGCATAGGGTAGGGTCGTAATATAAATTTTCACCGTTGTTTTAGAACATTCACTGTGTTTCTGTAAAGCGTTTGAATTTGATTATTTTACTAACCTAATACAAAATTGAGTGTGATTACTACTCTACAAATTTTAATGAAATAATAAATGAACTAACTAAAAAACAAAAAACACCAGAGTTTGTTCTGTACCTACAACAAAATATTCTTGTTAGAACTTAACCGAAAGTTCATATTTACATCAGTAAGCTTACATTATAATAAATTTTACTAAATAATGTGTTTATATATAGGATAAAACAAGTCATCATGAACATAGTGATAAACCAACCTCTGTGGATTCACTGCACAAAAACTAATGCTTTGAATATGTCAAACATAATAGAATTTTCCAAGATAGACAAAACAGCGTAATTTTACTATTCGACCCTCTAGCCTAATATTTTGCAGACAATGACGTTGTTTTACATTCTACTGATAAATGTTGAATACAGGTAAACATACTGTGATTAAATACTGTAGGTTAGAACCTTTTAGGTTTTTTTAAAAATTATTATTCGTGCATTTCTGTTGCCATATGTTAGCCTAGGGTCGAATAGTAAACTTTTGCCGACAAAACATAATCCAAGTTCTCGGTTGCAAATATTTTACTTGTTAGACAAACGAGCAATAAATTCGTACAGTTTCAAGTGGCAAGTATACATTCAAAGAATACGGCTGGGTTGCAACGTAAAAAAACCTGAATTAAACTTACGTACAGTCTCCATAGTCTCAGTAAGTAGGCGTAAGTTTACTTCACTCCTCCTCCCTGCTAATATCTTTGCAGACAATGATGTAGGTGGTGTTACAGGCTTTGATTTTCTTAATTTTATTTATTTTAGAAGTTTTGGTAATTATAAATATAAAATTTTTTTTTCAATTTATAAATACGGTATATGTGTCTTTCGAATTGGAAACTAATAGCCGTGTGACATCTGCGGAAATTTACTATATGACTCTCGGCTGATATTTTTGCAGACGAAGATCTTGTTTTACATTTACTGTTAAATGTTTGTTACAGGTAAACATACTGTGACTAAAGACTATAAGTTAGAACTTCAGGCTATTCTTTTTTTATTCTTGCATTTCTGTTGGCATAGGATCCTATAGTAAATTTGTGCTGTGACATTAGGCATGGTAATTTAAATGTAGTATTTGTTCAGTGCGTTTTTGAACTGCACTTATACAAATTTTTAGGTAAGATTGATAATATTTTAATTTTTCTATTTATATTAGCCTACATGTGATCTGTGTATAGCTATATATGATCTATAATAATTACATGGCTATGTTTTGAAAATTTGAAACATGCTGTGACATCACGCTTAGTAATGGCAATTGTATTAATTTTTAGCGTGTAAGTTGGAATGTATTGATGTACCAATCATTTGCATTAGTATATATAGTTATCTTTTATATTCTTCCAAAAAGTGAAAGTGTTTTGTTACACGTATCCCAATATTCGATAATTCATTAAGTTTGTTTTTATGATAAATTTACAACTAAAGTGACTCTTAGTTTTTCTGAGGAGTATGGCAATCGTGTCATTTTACCGTGTTGTGTACAAAATTTTAAAATATTGATTAATATATATTTAAAATGTCGGGAGGAAAATTTATTTTAGGATTAGTATTTTTACAGTTTGTTCCATTAAATATGTTGAATTATATTTGCTGATTTCATTGATTTTACACTTTTAATAATATGACTAAACAAGTACATCTAGGGTATTTTCTTGCTCAATGTTGGCATATGGGGAGGAGGCTTGTTGTAAATTTTACTCATATGTTTGTAAACGTATATAAGTTGCTAGCATTTCTTTGATGCTATTTCAACGATAGTGATATTCAAAGTTCGCCTAGTTGTCTTTACTCTTCAAAAATAAGGAGACAATCATATTTTAGCTTAAAGGAAAGCTACAGGCACCAAGTGTTTTCATTGGAGAAAGAGAAAATGAAGAAGTAATTTTAGCAAATTTCTTGGGGCTCCTCATAGACAACAAGCTAACCGGGAATGAGCATGTAAATAACATCAGTTCTTTAGCATAGTAAACTCCCTTCACTAGCAGGTGCAATATTTTTTATTAAACTTCCTGACAAAATAAAAAATTACAAAACCATAAGTCTTTTAAAAACAGCCTTAGGCAAGTATGTTGACTGGATCGTATTATTCTGTGGCTGAGTTTTATGCACCAGGATTTTGTTCACTAGTCATCATCACACTTTTTATTAGTCTTAGTTATGAAATTAATTAAACACTTGTAATTAAAAGTTATTTATTTATGAAAAGTAAATAAAATTGTGTGCGGTGAGACTGCTTCTGGCATTGCCGGGACTTTGCTACTTTAAAATCTAGCTGTTTTAAGTCCAAGTGCCTCTGTTTGGAATGTTTAATGTTATTTAATTTTTTATTTTTTATTATGAGTTATTTATTTGGTTTGTGTCTGTCAATAGTTCAATGGAATTCTGTAAAATTTCTTTGTTCTATTGTCATAGGATAAATACAGAAATGAAATGAAGCATTGGTTTGATTTATTGCTAAAAATAACTTGACTGGAGTTAAAGAATTGGGTGCAACCCATGACTATGAATGTAGCAGAACCTAAAGTGTAATTATCTGGTCAGTTTAGCCTAATATTAGTGATATTATGCCATAAGTTTACCTCATGCCTTCTTGTTGATATCTTTGCAGATGACGACCTTTTTTTGAGAAAGAGAGTAGTGTTGCCAACCTAACAACCTAAGCTCATTGTAACGGATTGAATGTTGAATTGTGTCAGTAATAGGTTATTTTTTCATGGCATGTTTTAATAATTTGATTGATTGTATATATATATATAT
>JAGFPH010000447.1:148938-160052 GCA_018207615.1 Philaenus spumarius | reverse complement strand
TGTGTTTAAGGGTTGAAACAACCCCTAAACCCAAAATATTGTTTGTTTGTTATCTGAAAAACCATATGGCCTAGGAACGTGAAATTTGGGACACATATTGCTCATAGGTGCTACAGGCGCACTAAGAAAGGATTTTAAAATATTTTGCGTTTAAGGGTTGAAACAACCCCTAAAACCACAAAATGTTTTGTTTTATATCTTAAAAACCATATGGCCTAGGAATGTGAAATTTGTTACACATATTGCTCAAATGTGCTAGAGGCGCACTGAGAAATAATTTTTTTAAATATTTCGCGTTTAAGGGTTGAAATAACCCCTAAAACCACAAATACTTTTTGTTTTATATCTCAAAAACCATATGGCCTAAGAACGTAGAATTTGGTACACATATTGCTCGTGGGTGCTAGAGGCGCACTATGAAAGGATTTTTAAATATTTCGCGTTTAAGGGTTGAAACAACCCCTAAAACCATAAATATTGCTTGTTTTATATCTTAAAAACCATATGGCCTAGGAACTTGAAATTTGGTACACATATTGCTCAAAGGTGTAGAGGCGCACTGAGAAATGATTTTTAAATATTTCGCGTTTAAGGGTTGAAATAATCCCTAAAACCACAAATACTGTTTGTTTTATATCTCAAAACATATGGCCTAGGAACGTGAAATTTGGTACACATATTGCTCATAGGTGCTAGAGGCGCACTAAAAACTTAAATTTAAATCTAATTTAAATCTAAGTAGGCGTGAGCTATTTATAAGTCTAGGCCTATATGAAATGATTAAAATTGACCTTTGTAGTTTTCCTTCAGTCTTCATTAGTCTAAAAATATTAATTTACGTAGGCCTAAGCTATTTATAAATATTATTAAATTATTAAAATTTACCTTTCGTCTAAATTTGTCCAACTAGCAAAAAGTAAAGACGTTAAAACACAAAACATAAATTTAAATCTATCTCGGCCTAAACTATTTATAAATGTAGGCCTATATAACATTATTAAAATTTTCGTTTGTAGTTTTCCCTTCATCTTCATTAGTCTAACTGGCATACAGTAAGAAAGAAACTTAAATTTAAATCTATGTAGGGCCTAGGCCTAAGCTATTTATAAGTTTATTATTTATTTATTAGTTATTCATATAGGCCTATATGAAATTATTAAAATTTACCTTTGTAGTTTTCTCTTCGTCTCCATTAAATTTAAATCTACTTAGGCCTAAGCTAGATTTATTATAGAGGGGTAACAGGATTTGGTTACCCCTCTTAACAGGCTTGCGAGATCATATAAAAGCCACAGTTTTCAACAAATTAAGTTATATAATAAGCTGCCAGGTAGGCCTACTGTACAATCTTTGACTGAAAAGAATTTTAAAATGTGTATATCTGATTTCCTGAAACCAAGCACCTACTATTCTTTATATTCCTACTATAAAAATTATATATGAATTCTTATTTAAATAAATAAATGTTAAATTAGAAATGATAAATTTTAAGAAATGTTAAATTTTAAGAAATATGTTCAATTTTAAAGAAATGTAAAATTTTAAGAATTAAAATTTAATGGACTATTGCTAATTACATTGTAAACAAATGTTTAAAAGCAAAATAAAACTATTCTATTCTATACTAAGCTATTTATAAGTATAGGCCTAGGCTATAAGAAATTATTAAAATTGACTTTTCCCCTCCGTAGTTTTCCCTCGATCTTCATTAGTCTAAAAATTTTAATCTAAGTAGGCCTAAGCTACTTATAAATATAGGCCTATATGAAATTATTAAAATTTACCTTTATAGTTTACCCTTCGTCTCCTTTAGTCCAACTAGCAAAACGTAAAGACGTTAAAACAAAAAACATAAATTTAAATCTATTTCGGCATAAATTATTTATAAATATAATACTATATGACATTATTAAAATTTTCCTTTGTACTTTTCCCTTCGATTTCATTAGTCTAACTGGCATAAAGTAAAGATGTTAAGAAAGAAACTTAAATTTACATCTACGTAGGTTTAAGTTATTTATAAGTATAGGCCTATATGAAATTAATAAAATTTATCTTTGTAATTTTTACCTTCGTCTTCATTAGTCCAACTAGCGTAAAGTAAAGACGCTATGAAAAACCTAATTTAAATCTATGTAGTATAAATATAGGCCTATATGGAATTATTAAAATTTTCATTTGTAGTTTTCCGTTCATCTTCATTAGTCGAACTGGCATACAGTAAGAAGCTTAAATTTAATTCTACGTAGGCCTAAGCTATTTATAAGTCTAATCCTATATGCAATTATTAAAATTTACCTTTGTAGTTTTCTCTTCGTCTCCATTAGTCCAACTAGCAAAAAGTAAAGACGTAAAAAAAAAACATAAATTTAAATCTATTTTGGCCTAAACTATTTATAAATATAGGCCTATATGACATGATTTAAATTTTCCCCTGTAGTTTCCCCTTCGCCTTCATTAGTCTTACTGGCATAAAGTAAAGACGTTAAGAAAGAAACCTAAATTTAAATCTACGTAGGCCTAAGCTATTTATAAGTATAGGCCTATATGAAATTATTAAATATTAACTTAAAATTTAACTTTGTAAATTTTCCCTTCATATTCATTCATTACTCTAAATAGCATAAAGTAAAGACGTTAAAACAAAAAACATAAATTTAAATCTCCGTAGGCCTAAGCTATTTATAAGTCTAGGCCTATATGAAATTATTAAAATTTTCCTTTGTAGTTTTCCCTTCGTCTTTATTAGTCTAACTGGCATAAAGTAAAGACGTTAAGAAAGTAACTTAAATTTAAATCTACGTAGGTTTAAGTTATTTATAAATATAGACCTATATAAAATTATTAAAATTTTCCTTAGTAGTTTTTCCTTTATCTTCATTAGTCTAACTGGCATACAGTAAGCAGTAAGAAAGAAACTTAAATTTAAATCTACGTAGGCCTAAGCTATTTATAAGTATAGGCCTAGGCTATAAGAAATTATTAAAATTGACCATTCCCCTCCGTCTTCATTAGTCTCTAAAATGTACAGTATCCTTAAACTAGGACTGTGTCTGGCTTAATGGGCGTATCATCCCTTCTATTTCTCCCCGAACCTGCCTTGGCGGTACAACCACAGAGCATTAAAATTAAATATAGAGGTGCTATCCAGCGATGCGGTGGTGAAGCCACTTTGCAGTGAGTGTGCCACTGAAAATGGCGGCTCCCCCCACTCCGCAGTAGCACTGCGAGACACAGGTCCGAGCGTCGCTACCTCGCCCACCACTTGTCAATGCTTGTACCACGTGTGGTTTTTAAGTTGGTAAACGTTGTTGAAAGCAGTAATTTAATTGACAAAATGAAAATGTATGTGTTTAAAAAGTGCATTGGACTTAACCTGTTCGGAAAAATTACCCCTTTTTCGATGTTGATTTCAAGACAAGCCATTTCTATTATTATTTTTTTTTTTTTATTGAAATTATTTGTAGAACATACCTTAACATACGGCTGAAGTACCATTGTAAGGTCGAAAACGAGAAAACCCATCAAAGTAGGTTCCGCAATGAACTTTGTAAAAAGATTTTGTTTGCAGGGCAATGAATGTTTGAACACACCACACCCAATAAAATATTATTTCAACATATAAACCTAGTATTTATTGTCCTAGTTATATTCCTAAATTTACGTATTAGGCCTTTGTATGTAATCAAACATGTTATAGGCCTATTATGGTTAAATAAATTAGTGTTTAAATCGGATATTGTTTAAAAACACTATTTTATCATAAAAAGTTAGCCTAGATAACAGAATCAAATTAACTTCAATGATAAAATAATGGATGTTGCCTGTTAGCTATATTAATAATGAATGTTATACACAGTATCCTCAGATTTAAAATAATGACATTATTATTTATAGATCTATTGCATACGAAATCGATATATTTTATCATTTCGACTCAAATATGTTTCAACTTTAGGGTACTTAATGTTTACAAAACATGTTCTAAATTATTACTAACTAATGAACTTTAACTAAAAGTAGGTATTTATTTAATGAGCTACACTTGACATTTAAAAAATAGTATGCAGTTTACGGAGAAGTTAACATGACACAGCCACAGAGCGTGGACTGTGGAATACCGCCCATGAGCACATTGAGTGCACGCCGTCCGCAAAATTTTTTAATACTTGCCTATCGTTTCTGGCTAAAGTATAGGTCGTATCGAAAAAAAACAAAAAGTTTCATAAATCTTGTTTAACTGGCTTCAACTTTGTCACAGGTTGTAGCTCTCTGACCAAACAGAACGTAAAGTAGTAGGCGACTTTTAATTTCATGTCAAGTTTTAAAATGTGTAAATTTTTGTTACAGTTTTTTCAATTTTATATTTAAAAAATAAAAATAACACTATTCTCACTCACATTGGTTTAGTTATCAAACATGTTTCAACAACAAAGTCGTCATCCTCAGTGATAAATGAGCTACAACTGACAGATTATAACAGTTATAATCTGTCAGTTGTAGCTCATGTACCACTGAGGATGACGACTTTGTCGTTGAAACGCGTTTTATAATTAAACCTATGTGAGTGAGAATAGTGTTATTTTTTATTTTTTAAATATAAATTCCTTCTCACCCGTCGAGCTCAAAGTGTATTTTATAACAGTTTTTTCAAGATTACATAAATACTAGAAATGGAAAAATTATAACTCTGACTTTGTTAGCACCAGTAACTTATTTTCTAACAATGTGCAAAGTTTCATAAGATTTCATCAACGTTTAGTTGTTCAAATCGTCATGTAAGTAAAGCGCCGTCTTTAAAAAATGAGCGCTCCCGGGCCACTGATTTCGCTTTCTATCGCTCATCATGGCCGCCGTGCCTGATGAAAAGTGGCTTTACTGCTGTATATTGGTCTCTTACTGGGTAGCACCTCTATATTTAATTATGATGCTCTGTGGGTACAACCGATTCTAACTAGTCTAACTAGCATAAAATAAAGTCG
The DNA here is from genome assembly GCA_018207615.1 of Philaenus spumarius. Classification (NCBI taxonomy): domain Eukaryota; kingdom Metazoa; phylum Arthropoda; class Insecta; order Hemiptera; family Aphrophoridae; genus Philaenus; species Philaenus spumarius. The sequence goes on along the minus strand of JAGFPH010000447.1, from coordinate 155,070 downwards.
TTAAGAAAAAAACTTAAATTTAAATCTACGTAGGCCTAAGCTATTTATAAGTATAGGCCTATATGAAATTATTAACATTTACCTTTGTAATTTTCCCCTCCATCTTCATTAGTCTAACTGGCATAAAGTAAAGACGTTAAGAATAAAAACTTGAATTTAAATCTAAGTAGTCCTAAGCTATTTCTAAAAGTCTATCTGAAGTTATAAAAATTTACCTTTGTAGTTTTTCCCTTCGTCTTCATTAGTCTTAACTGGCAGAAAGTAAAGACGTTAGAGAATAAAAACTTAATTTAAATGTAAGTAAGCTATTTCTTTACTTTGAAACTTTTTTTTATAGTCTTTTAATTCAGGTAGATAAAATTAGGCCAATTTCTGGTTATAACACATTAGAAAATGGAGGTGTAAGAATGTTTGATCAAGATTACAAATTAAAGAGGTGAAAACTCTCACTTTTTTTTAAACATTTCATTAAACACTAAATAAAGAAAGTAGGCCTAAATATGTTAATTGTACTAATATTAGTATTACTAGGCCTAATTTACTCCCATTTTCATAGGTCTAATGTCTAACTGGCATAGAGTAATATAGTCTAATTGAATTGATTTAATTTATAGGTTAAATATTGGAGTACATCAGTCTTATATAATCTTACCAGTATTATAAATTAAAAACAAAAATGTAGATGTACAGGTAGGTCTACTTGAAGTTTTTTTTTTAAATTAAAATGCTTTTTCCTAAGCCTAATTAAAATTAAGATTTTTGTTTGGCTGACACTTGGACAGTTATTTACTATGATAATAATATAGCCTACATCTATAGAACAATAAATACATACATGTAAACTAGTAACTAAAATAAAGCTAGATATTTAAATCTTAAACAGGTTATAAAAAATTATAGGTCTAACTTCTAAACAGTTTACATTGTTATAGTCGGTTTTTTATTTTAATATTAAGAACAACCTTTTAAAAATATATATTTACAATCTTAATTGTATAGGCCTGAGGTTTTTAATTGAGTGCATTAAAATGGCATTGCTGATATAGTCCCAGTTAACAATTAGCCTCACATCGAAGTCTTAACATATAAATTAAAAGTGAACACAGCTGATATTTAGCCAAATTACATTTCATTGATATCTTATACCTATTTGTTTCGTGGGAATTATCTCTATGTTAAAGGTTTTTTTTTAAAAAATAAATACATTTCTTAAAACTGATCATCTTCTTTAAAGGTCTACCTAGATTGTCTTTATTGATGTATCATTTGTATTAAACAATAAAATATGACTTAATAACAATTGCTTGGCAAAATTTATATCTACAAATTTGTATGAACAGATGTTAAAAGCGGTTATTTGAAACAAATTTTCTTTGTTGCATAGACCTAAATTTATAATAAGCAGTTCTATCCGCCAGAGTAAGCTATTTAGTCAAAAGAATAAATATAGGCCTACTGAAATCAGGTAGGCCTAGCAAAGAAGAGAATTAATTTGCGACTCATTATAAAATATTGTAGATTAAGGAGAGACCTCTGCATTCTTTTTACAAATACCTAATATTGTGTTGAGTTATTGAAGCTGATATTGCTTATGGCAATAAATGTCAAAATGGCTTTCAAGCTACCTATTTAAATCATAGTTTAACATCTTTTTTACTGATTTTGATGATTTGAGTGTGACACAATATTTCAATGTTGTGAATTTTTTTTATTATACTATAGGCCTACATGTTCAAATACACAAATTGGCAATCTGAGTTTGATTTCTGAAATGGAGCTAACAACTCGGTAATAATGCACATGAAAATAATATAATACTAAATGCCATTTAGTCCATTTTTAAATGACTTACAAACCATTTTTTTAGTCTGAGTTTCTTGCTGTGGATTTTAAACTTTTAAATTTATCTTGCTGTTGATTTTAAACTTATAAGTTTCACTGAAATTAGTTTGGAATATTTATTATGACCAAGTTAGAAGTATTCTTTGTTATGTTTAGGGTTCCTACTTTAGGAAAAGCAGAACCCTTAATTGACCTGTCAGTCACAGTTGTTTTGTTTTTCTCCATGCATCATAATGGAATTTGATGTAGTTATATAAAGCAAGCTACCTCGTCTAAGCTATATGTTCCAATATTCAAAACTAAAAACATATTTTACTATGAATTTCTGGAGGCCAAATATTGCTAAGGTCACCAAAACTATTTTTATATGTAGTTTTCAAGATATTCTTATAAATGTTGTTCAAAAACCCACTCCCCTTTTATTTCCTAAAGTACTGTAGACCTATATCAAACTGTTTTGAAAGAAAACATTTATGGTAGATGTACTTTTATTCTTTACAGAGAAACCTATCGAATCCGAACTTTTGTGAAAATTTGATGTCAAATATATCACCTCAAAGAAGGTCTTTCTATTTTCAAAAATACTTCGGTTAAAATTTTGAAGGAAAAATAGGTGTAGAGAGGTAGGCGCCTACTCATGCAGGAAAGCTATATAGTGGATAAAAAAATTTTTTTAAAGTGTTGAAACAAATGTTATTTAGGCGGAGTACGGTAGGCCTACAGCAATACTGTGTTTGTTATCTATATCTCTTCCACCAATGTATAATTTATTCAAGCCAAGGTACATGAAATGTTAATCTGTTGCTATTATTACTATTTTGGGATGTCTGTGTGGTTCGGAATCCGAGTAAGTCAAGTTCACACTTTTGCGGTTTATTTCTATTAATAACTCCCTAATTATTATTTAAAGAGATTAAATATATTTGCTTTTGGTCTGTGTACACTTCTGAATATTTAAACAAGTTTTTGTGTCACTTATTTTATTTTTTGTAAGGTTGACAAAATAACATCAAAAACAACGATTTACAATAACGATGATAAAAACCGAATCTACCACCAAAGATACTAATAATTTCTAAAAATTACTGCGAACCAGTAGGCCAAAATGTTAAGTTGTAAAATACAATTGTTAGATCAGTATTTCAATAATCTTGTATGAAAAATAAACAGTGGTAAAATCATAACAATTCTTAAGGCCATCATCATTCATGGACCAATTTACTTGACTTGCAAACGTCTAATTTTGATTTCATTCAATTAGATTCAAGTGTAGTCAAGGCTGATCTTTAAACTACTGTCTCAACAAGCAATAGGTCTGGCAGTAGGCGTACACAAATGTCTGTAGCTAAATTGTTCGTATTTTTGTCTATTGTCATTTTACAAATTTGTAATAGATAAATTATTTTAAGTGAAAGATCATTTAACTGGAAACTTGTTGATATAATAGCACGCTCAGAATTATTTATACAATATAGTCTAATAATTATAATCTTAGTAAAATTGTAGAGTTTGTCAGTTGCGTTTGTTTTTAAAGCCTGAAATTAAAGTTTTGGGATAAAATATAGTGCTGACACGATATTTATTTGTTTTGGAGATAAGTCTACATTTGAGATGAATAAACATAAAAATGGCTCTACTTCCTAAACTTGGATAGCGTACCTATGTCAAATAGTATATAGAGATTTAGCACAAATTAAGGTATATTAACCATATGTAGCTGTTTCAGAACCACTGGTTTCTTATGTGAGCAGGGCATAGTTGCTCCAAATTTTGTTTAGTTAACTTTTTAATCGTTGTATTAAATTCTTAGTTTTTGAAAACTAGGACATTAAAGAGTCAAAATATTTCAACAAACTTTTTTTGTAAAAAAATAATAATTTGAATATTTTCCTATAGCCATTTCCCCGCTCCCAAAATTGTATTTCGTGTCGGTACGACTTTGTTTTTTAATGATCCACTGATAGTTTGAATTAAATGTGGTTGAAATAGATTACGGTAGTTACAATAGTTCTTTTTAAAATTAATTGAAAGGAATTCTCATTCATTTTTATAGTTTTTCAATTAAAAATTTTTTTAGATATGCTAGCTTTGTAGGCTATATTTGGGGATATACACAGGCTATATTGCTTGTTTCTTTAGTTATTGGCTAGACCCGCAACTGTATTTCTAAACTCTAAATAATCTGTTTCTTAGAGAAGCACTTATTTCACTAGTATACAATACATAATATAAATATAAGCCTAAAATGTGACCTTATTTACAAACTGGATTTTGTATAGATAGGAAGTATTTAAATATGGTTGTTACATAAATAGTGATCCGTATATATGATTGATAAATAAGATAATGTTAAACTGAATTAATGTGAAATTTGATTTGGTGGTTTATTCCTCTTTATAAAAGGTATATCAGGTCAGGCATAGGTTTAAAGACAAAAATTATTCTTGGTTTTCTTTGATTTGACAATTTTTCCTTACTTTTTCTTATTTGAACAAATTTATAAATAAGCCCTAATTTATTATTGAGAATAATTAAATATAATTTAGAACTTACTCACACTGATTTAAATAAAAACCCGAACCACAAAACAAGGAGCAAAAACTATAACTAAACAACTAAATTGTAAGTAAAGTTTAATACCTTACCCTTATGTACATTTCGATGACATGGTCATCATCCTCAGAGGGTTTTAACACTACCCCAGGGAAGTGTGAGGGTTTTATTTGTTTAGAACTTACTGTTTTATTATTAGGCTTATAATATAATATTGTTAGGATGGGTAAGTCCTATTGCCAGATATCTGACCTTGAATTAGTGCCCAATTTAAGTTAGGGCTGCAAAAAACATTGTGTGTTTAGTTAAGCATTTACAGCTATTTACTTTATTACCCATCTTATTTCACCATTCCCCAAGATATCTGGCTATAACTTTGAGATGTATTTTGTAGTTTTTATGGTTAGTGGTCTATTTGAATTATAATATTTTTCTTTGGCGTAGGCCTAGGCTTATATATTTCTGTAGTTTTAGTCACTTGATAACAGTAGTTGATTTATATTTCTGAAACGTGTATTGTTTTACTTTTTTAAGACATAGATGTTGTCTTCTGATGATGAATAAGTACTGACAAAGTTCAACATCCTTCATAACTAAATAACTTCAAACAGAGAATAGTTTATATTATTTGATGCAATTTTGTTATTTTCTATAAATGAGTAGTCAACATTTTGAAAACAAAGAACATTAGTTCTACCTTGATGGAAAGTCCTTCTTTATAAATAAGCAATAATATCTTGATATTTTTTTACAGCACCTACATTGAAGCATGCTTGATTGTAAAAAAGATAAAAAAATGCCAGATATAGGGTTAAACTTCAAGAATGTTTAGTAATTAGTGGCAAAGTAGATAGTATGAGGTCAAATTTAACTACAAACTATAATCTTATATGTTTCAGAAATATCTGGTGACAAGTTATGTTTGAAAGAAATGTGATCGATAGTGAGGTGGAAAAACATTCATTGTAGTGAACTTTGCTAAAGTGTGTAGTGTCGTATGATAAAACAAAATGAACACAACTAAAATGGACGAATATGCTTTATTACTTCCAACACAGGAAATCAGGAAAAAGTTGAAAGTTGGACAAGACATCCTTAGTTACTTATCCGATCCAAACAACAGCATCGAGTGTGCAGATATCGGACAATTTATCGACAACGTAGTGCCATGGATACAAAACTCGAATTTTAAGGTAAATTGATGATTTTTATATTTTGAAATACCACTTAGAAATAGGCTAGACTAAATTTCCTTTGTAAATTTCAGTATTTTTCCTTCAAAATTAATGCCATACCATTTAGATTAATATTAGACCAGTCATTAGAGCAAAAAAAGAGGCAGTTTTTGCTAAAAAAAATTAACCGCAAACAGATTGTGTTATGACTTAAGGAATAGTTTGTAGATGAAAATACCACCTTCGGAAACAATGATTTTTTAACACATTTGCTACCACCATTAAAAAATTGGTCTTTCAAAATATCCCAGCCGACTCGTATATGAGTTGCTCAGTCTACCTCCATAGACCAGCGACTCAAATATGATCCTGTCGGTCCTATCAAATTAGACCAGCGGCTCATATTTTGACAGTGTCACAACAACACTCTAAGGTCCATTATGAACAACTGGTGTATTTTGATTGGCTTGAAATTATAGTAGCAGTCTCTAGGGATACTGATGCACATATGGGACGCTTGGTCTCTAGCTTTGTTGACATCTGTTTTCATGTCAGTGTTGTA
>JAGFPH010000447.1:137758-148928 GCA_018207615.1 Philaenus spumarius | reverse complement strand
ACATCTGTTTTCATGTCAGTGTTGTACAGTTGGTACTACTGTTGCTTACTGCTGAATTACAGCTGCTCAGTCAGTAACCTCAGTGACTCACTGTGGTTTGCCGTTTCAACCGGAAACTAACCTAAATTTGTATAATAAATATTTGTTTGAAAAATTGTGTTGTATTCAATGTCGGCTGGTCATTTATAAAGTGGCTCCAATATGAGGCAGTTGGTCTATAGTAATAATAAATACTATTATGCCTACTACAGACCGGATGGCTCATATATGAGTAAAATTAAAAAATAATAATCTATAACAATAGAGAACGAGCATCTGAAAAGAACATTTTCCCACGAGTTTTGAACACTATTTTTCACGATACAATACAGCAAAACATTATTTGATACAACAGCAAAAAATAGGATTATTAACATTTATTTTATTTACATTTATTTTTCTTCTTACTGACTCAACAGGGTCTTCTTTCCCTGCTAATTTTTCCAAGCCCGTTCTCTTGGCAGTGGTTTCGCTAGATAGTAGATAGGGTCAGCGGGACTCCAGTTAATCCATTCATGCGCGTCTGTTTTAAATATTGTATTGTTGTAATCAGCTGATTTATCCTCACTAGTGCGGGTATGACTAACTTTACCTGGAAATATTAGAAAAGCAACTGATATTCCAGTAGTGTATTGAAAAAGTGTTTATTTATAATTTAGACTAAACTATGTAGAAGCCATATATGAAAAAAGGCGAGTTAAATTAAATTGGTAATCTGGTCTGTGGCATTGATCACAGACTTGGCCATCTGGTCTGCAGGTGAGGTCTTTTATTTTATCAGAGGTCTGTGGAGATGGACTGCCTGGCTCACATATGAGCCGCTTGGTAGCGAACCTGTTTTATACAACAAAAACTGTTAAAAACTTGGTCTTCTTTTGGGTTTTTGCTTATATTTTGTAAATCATTGGATGAAATGCTGTATTTTCAATGGAAAAGTTGTAGTAAATTTAAAGTTTGCAAGTCTTGATCAATGCGTTTTTGACTGAGAAAAATCAAATAAAAACACAAAATATTGAATTTGTTCAAAATTTATAATTGAACATTTTGAAAAGTTAAAGCTTTGGAATTGTGTAAAATGAAAGTTAATAGCATGTAGATTTTACCACGCACAAGGTGGGACCTATTGATTTTGCGTGATAACTGTTTAAACAATTTGGAACGTTATTTAAAAAAATATATATAAATTAATTCTTACGGCCAATTCATATTTTTCAAGCGGATTCTAAAAGTAGAGATCATGAGCTTCAAAACGTATATTTCAGATTTCTGGCTGAGTAGTTGCTTTAAAGTGGTTCGAAACATGATCTTAAACGCTCGAGTCATGGGTCGGAGTCAAGTAGAGTAGAGTTGGTGAGGAAATTTCTCTGCCGCTGGCTAGTTTACTGACTAATTTACAGCGACGGAGAAGTTCATCTGATTGTTTTAATATTACACATTTTGTAAGATTAGTTTACATTTTCATATATATTTTGGAGATTTTTTCATTCATTTTGTTTAGTTTATTTATTGTTTTGGTGCCTGTAAAGTCATTTTTTCTTTTATTTAGTGCAAACAGCGAAAATTGATGAAGTTAATCTCTATATTTTTTACTTTTTCTCTCGTAATTTCTATAATTTTTATTTCCTGCTGATATTTTTTGGTGTTTTTAGAGTCAGTTTAAAAACGTTCCCGGTTAAAGGGACCGTTTAACACTTTCGTTGCTGACAGTATTTCGTTGAACGTATTCCACTTAATGAAGATTATTTGAACAAATTGAAGTCTTTGGAAAAAGATACATTGTATTTCTTGTAAATAGTCGTTTGATTTAAAACCGCTTTGCACGGTTCGGAAGTGTAAGGGGTTCGAAGAATTTGTGACAGGGTGGAGTAAAAATAGCAAATCCCCACCACGTACCGACTATAATGGAAGCCAATAGCAAAGAGGAATGGAACCGTGCCTACCTGAGGCCCATTAGTTTGCGACAATCTCTTTACGCAGTTATTGTTATGTAGTTTCAACGTGTAATTTACGTGTCCACTGTATACAGTACATGTGCGTTTATATTTAGTTTATTCCCTGTTTAAACCATTTTAAAGGAAGATCTCGATAATCCGGCATCACCGGATCCCCGAGTGTGCCGGATTATCGAGGTCTTACTGTATTTCAGGATTAGGAATTGATTATGTGAAATTTAATTAAAGAAAATCTCTCGTAATTAAATAAAATATTTTTTTTAATCATCAATTTTCATTAATTCATAACCTAACAAATAAATAAATTACTGAATTTCAAATATTTAGGAGTAAAATCATTGATTTAAGTAGGCCTATGGTTATTAAAATGTATATTTTTTGTTTTATTTTTCAAAATGTATTTCAAGTATTTGAGTAAAATATTAAGTTATAGGCTCCTGTAAAACCATGTTACTAACCATGTTGAGTCCCGCTATTCCGAACTAATTGGGACCGAACAATGTTCGGTTTAGCGGGAATTCGGAGTAGGTGGATTTCATGAATAATATAAACGTAGTGACTTGTTAAGGCGAAAATTAAGTGCGGGGACATCTGCTAGGGTCAGTTCTATACAGCGTTGATCGGAGAAAAGCGAGGAGGTGGTGAATGTTCAAACTGAACTCATATCACATGTGGTTGCGGCAAATGCTCTTGACCTCGCCTTAATGTAGGTTTACATCATCCGTTTTTTCCTTCCGTTGCGTTACTATTTTGTTTTCTTCTAAAAACGGAAGGGAAGGAATAGGTTGTCCGTTTGGTCATCCCGCAGTCTGTCCGTTAGTACCGCTTCGTCTTGAAAAAAGATTCCACCGGATGCTAGTTGCGGTAACTTCTTTCTCGCAAAACGGATGGAAAACGTGAATGAAACAAAACCAGCTTTCATTCCAATTTGGTTTGAGGCGTTTTCATCAAGCTTAGGCTCTATGTATGTCTCTATTTAACCTATTTGTATAACAATAAATGTACTTTTTTTCACGAACGTCTTTTTACTTTCTCCTGTTTTTATATTAAAAAATTGGTATTTTTTCTGAACTCCGTTTCGAATAGGCGGATTTTCGGATTAGCGGGAATCTACTGTATTTGAGTAAAATATTAAGTTATAGAAGTAGCCTGCAAAGTAAACAAAAATAATTGAAAGAATAAACAACGAATTCAAACATATAATAGCTGATTTCGTCCATTAGCTTCAACAAAAATGAAATAAATAGTAAAATGTGTTCAGCTAATGTACAGTATAATACACAAGCTTCTACTGGTTCCCTATATTACATATTAACACAGTACATGCAGCGTATGCATGTAGGCTCTGACGTATGCTACGGATTCTCCCTCTCTTTCTTCTCAACTGCCGGTTTAAGTTGGAGAAGGGGAACCATTTCAATTCATGCTACCGTGGCTAGAGAAAATCCTAGGTATACACACAGTACCCACTGCGCGTGCATGTGTGTAGAGTGCGTTGGACTATTGTCTGATCAACGCCAATGTGTCCTATCCCGCCTAAAGATGTTTCACTTAAAAAAGAATATTTTTTTGTTGCCTAACTTCTTTATTTAATGCAAATTACACCAATATAGATGGAACAGCGAACAGTATACTAATTGGATAGCCAGTAAACTAGGTTCAATATTCGAAGTTCCAACTGTAGCAGACTGGGCTATCACATTTAGCCTCTCTACCGCTCTCTTCCCCACCAGATTGTTATGAAATACTGTGTACTTAGTACCGGTAATTTTTTTATAGTGTATGTCTATTATTTTTCTCTCTCTATTATGTTACCTCCCGGATTTGGATATTATAATAAATGTTAATGTAGGTATAAGTTCACCTGTAATAAGTCTATCCAATCCATTTCAAATGTCGTAGTGACTATGTTTTTTGGTTACCCTATTATCTGGTCACATAAAACTATAATAAATTTTTTAAAAACTAAAATTATTTTTTATTATTAAGATTGTCGAAATCACAAATATCACTCATGAACACACAACACATTAAACACAAATAAAAAATATGAAATGCCGAACAACATATTATATAATACAGTTGAACTTGGTTTTAACGGCCTCGGCTAATGCGTCAACTCGGACATAGCATCATTTTTTTTAGGTCCGATCAAATCGTTATCTTTTACGTTATTATATACCCTTGTTTTAGCGTTAATAAATATTTAACCGCTCGTTTGTAACATCATAAATCTACAAAATATCAATGTCAAACTTTGAATTTAGTTTTCTCAGAACTCGAAAATGTCAGACCGAATATTTTCTCCCTCCTAAAAATAAAACCGCGAAATAAACTACATATTTTTTTCACACGTAAAATGTAATCTGTGGCGAGTCCCATCCAAGTCGGTAGATGGGGGGGTTCCACTACAAGCAACACTGCTAACTCTCCCACCCCTCATAAGGAACAAATCCAATGCTATGCGGTGTCAGTTGCGTGCTATGTGTAACTAAACCCATGACCTTGTTGGGAAAGTGTTAGGACAATACGAAAGCGCGGCGAGACACAATCAAATTGCCTGGCGAGACATTTACGTAGTTGTGATCGCACAGTTGCCCCCCCCACACAGTTCCAGTGTTGCTTTAAGCTTTGCATTGTCTATACGTGAGTCAACTTGCCGTATGTGATTTTTTTTGTTACTGGTCGATTTTCACAACGTCATGAATAATGTTGTCAATAATAGTAATACTGTATAGTTGTTTGTCCTTTCACTGAAGGTAACAAAAATACGATTTCCAGTTGGTACATCTTTATAATGTCTCTCGGACGTAGGGTCAACATTTTTTCGGTCCCTTGGTTGATGCTATAACCAAGTTCAACTGCATATCTTATAGGCCTATTATAAAATAAAAATGATTTATTCAAACATCTCATTGTTTTGTTTAGGTGGCCCAGAATGGAATTGAGATTTTGACCCACATTGCTGATCGGCTCGGTTCCGACTTTAGAGTATATTTATCAACAGTATTACCTTGTGTCATCGATAGACTAGGTAAGCATTTAAACACCACAAAACATGTTTAGTTTAAAGTAAATACATTTCAATTTAACTTTGTTCATCACACACAATATAAATACTTTCAGGTGACAGCAAGGAGAATGTCAGAGACAAGTGTAAAACATTGTTTATGAAGATGATGGAAAAGGACATTATCTCAGCCAACAACCTGTTAGACAAACTTACCCCAGCCTTCACTCATAAAAATAGTAATGTCCGGGAGGAAGCCATGAAAGTGTTGGTGATAACACTAAATGAGTAAGTACTAAAAGGAATATGTGCCATAGTATTATGTTTATTTAAAAAAAGTTATAAGTACAGTAGAACTCCGGTTGTTTGAATCAATTCGGGCCGGATAATCAAAAATTCGGATAGTTGGATTACGCGACTGGAGTAAACTATGCGTACATACTACGGTCGCGTATACACGTTTTATAACTTTAACGTTTGAGTACTACCATCGCGTTAACACGTTCACTGCTAAGTGTCATGTGAGCTTGACACTGAACACTATGAGAAGCGGCTGTCGCACAGTGAATTGCGTGCTTTGCACGCCAAATATTGGGAGTATTTTCAATACGCACGCCAACCCCCGTATTGGGTGAATTTCCAATACACAGAACGTTGCCAATTTTAAGCCTATGTGTAATAGTGCGCGTAGACAGAATTATTATTTTGAAAATCTCAGTACGTTCCAGTCTTATTTTTTCTTTCTGGAGTTCTGAAAGCGATTCGGATAGTTGAAGTTCGGATAATTGGAGTTTTACTGTATTGTAAACTTTTTGCATATTTATACAGAGTGATTCACAAAGATATTCAGGTAGCCTAGATCATTCTACATTTAAAATGTAAAGAAAATATTTCATATAAACTTAAGTTTGAAAATGATTAGTTTTCCTTATATCCATCATTTTGAACGTGTACATAACATATCAAGTTCATATTTGGTATAGACGCTTTAAATGTCACCAAAGTCACATATATTGAAAAGCATTAACTCTGGAACTAGCATGGTTAAAGCTAAAATTGGCCAGCCCGTTTTTAGCGTTTTGCAAGCATATTTTTAAAAATTCGCCAAAAATAGTAAATGAACCCCAATCCAAAAGTGTTCAATATCTTTTTTTGTAGAAGAACCTTCAAAGAATTCAAATATGCCACTAAAAATTAGTTTATTTTGAAATAGTAAAAGTTATTAGCTCAAGAAACAAAAAATGTTCAGTAACAAAATGAAAAAGTTCAACTTTAGGCCTACATAACAAGTAATAAACATTTTTTGTATTTTTTTCGTAAGCGTAAAAAAGTTTCGTAATTTAGTTCTAAATAGAACTGTATAAAAACATTTATCAATTTCAAATTTTTTATTTTGAAAAAAACAGTTTTTATGTTCCAAGTACACGACTGGTAACAAACCTAGGTCTAGATTGTAACGTCATTTACTAATATATGCTTTGCCCAAAAATGAAATATTATTATAACAAAGTGTAGAGGATAAATCAAAGAAAAGAACTTTTTTTTAGTTCACAAAAGTGTTTTGAGTTATATTTATTTGAATAATAAAATGACATCAGTCTAATGACATTTTGCCGTCGATAAGGTCGGACAATAAGGGTGCGTTGAATAACGTGGGAACAAGACGGAGCGGATGGTCACACCAGACCGCTCTAATTATGTACTTTTCACTGCTGTCTAGACAAATAAAAAACTGGTTATTTCTAGTTTTCTTCCCACTGTTAGAAAAGATCAAAATGTTCTCTACAAAATGGTGTAAAGAAATCTGTAAAAACATAAGGCAGTGCCTTCTTAATATCGATTGACAAAATGGACTGTTTCATTGGTTGAGAAACGTCCAATCGCAAGGGTTTACAGTAATTCTTGAATGAAATAGTAATTTTACAATGACATCTGATTGGAAGACACCAACAGAAAGATAAAATCATGACGAATCCAATGGTATCGTTATAATTGCCAAAGAAATATTAGTGTTGACGGTCTTAAACGTTGAAGAAGTGGGAAATAACAGTACAATTGTATGCAAATTTCTCGCAAGGAAAGAGCTGTAGAACGATGTGCATATTTTAAAACGATGATTACATATGTAAATATACGTTTATGAAAAAGTTGTAAATACAAAAATTAAAGTTTAATTCATTTCCTTTCCAATGGTGCCAGTTTTATTACAATTGGATGATTCTAAGTGAGTTAAATGATCGATTATGCAAATATATGCAAATTTTCGCAAATAGTGAAATTGTTGCGTTCTGCGCCTGAGAGAGGGTCATGCATGACCTTCTGCCAGTTCCAGGGTTAATTTTACAAAGAAATTCCAAGACATTGAATATTTGTCTCAGCCAACAGGGGCAATCCGAGAAATTTGGAACGTACCAGGAATTTAACATAGCCTGGAAAAATGGGAAATTTTGGTAATAATCCAAGAAAATTAAGTTTGTGCAAATAAACGACTACATTGATTCATTGTAAAATTATTTGTAATTTTATATAGTAATAAAAAAAGCCTAAGAGAATATTATCGATCATATGTTGCTTTCGTCCGTTTTTGTTACCTCGAAGGAATTTTCTTTTTCTCTATATTTTTTCAAGATAATGCGGTACTGACGGACAGACTGCGGGATGACAAAACGTACAGTTCAAACAAACTAACCCTTCCCTTCCATTTTTAGAAGAGAAAATGAAATTGTAACGCAATGGAAGGAAATAACCCCTACACTAGAGCGAGGTCAAGAGCATTTGCCGGGTCTACGTGCGATATGAGTTTAGTTTGAGCGTTCTCCTCTTCCTCGCTTTCTACCGAGCCGATCAACGCTGTATAGAACAGACACTAGCAGATGTCCCCGCACTTAATTAACAGTGTTCGGTCCCAATTGGTTCGGAATAGCGGGACTCTACTGTATATCGTTATTTGTAATGCATTCGTGAAAAACTTTAGTATAGTCATATATCTTCTTATCGTCCATTCACTATAAGAATAGGCCTTCTAATGGTTTTAAAAATATTCTGCTGATGTTATAAAACATTTCAAAGGTTGACCTTGGTGTTCACAAGTTGTCAGCATGGAGGGCGGGTAACCCATACTGCCAAATGAACTCTGTTTTATATGATGTCGGATATTTGTCTTTTTAATGACAAACATATTATGTTATAATTTCCCGCGTATGGATAAAGGTAACCATATAAAAATGTCCAAATATAGCCACATACTTTATGTTTTTAATGTCAAACGCAAAGGTTTTTCCGATAACTAGTTACTATTGGTTTATTTTCAAAACAAAATGCATACCTTAATGCAGGAACATTCGTGATGTAATAATCAGTTTGGTAAGTTATTTTTTGAACAAGTTGATACAAGAACTGCAAGACTCATGTTAGATATTTAATACTAAACATGTTAAATAGCGTCCATTTAAAAAATAATGTTTTTATTTTAGTGCACTTGGAAAACTCAACATAATGAAGTTACCAAATTTATGCCCGATGTATAATCTGCTTCCCTCGTAATAATTTTCTTGCTAGCCACAAAATGGTGGATATACAGGAATAATCTAAGGACTTTGGTGACCTACATTTAAATGAAATTTTTCTGTATTTTAACTTTTAGAGTGCGCTACCAAATTCTCTGCATATGCGTACAATTCATTTTATTGCTTATAATAAATGTATTTTAAATTCTACACATTTCTACCAGACCGGACTTCAACACACAATTTTCAGTTTTATATGTTTATGTTCTACAAACTGATCTACGCATTTAGGCTCTAATCTGTTTTAACCCCTTAAGGAGTAACGAAAAATTCTGTAAAAATGTCATAAGGAGTAAAAAAAAAAAAAAGCTGCAAGAACTGTAGAAAGAAAGTGGGTTTGTTATTAGATATTATTATTCAATTTTACAAATTGTATAACTTTTTTACAAGTAGTCCTAAAACATCTTTTTCGTACGATAGGCTACTCTTCAGAACAGGGGTAGATGCAAAGTTCCACAATGCAATCTGAACATTTAAATGTTCCGTCTTTTCTTTTTTTTCTTTTTGACGTGCAGATGACCTCAATAACAAAAAGCAGACGCCCCTTTGCCTCTATAACACAAGTGTTAACCTTTTTGTAAGAGCAACTCACTGGCAACTATCTTGCTTCGTAGCTAATGGTGGAAAACTATAAGTTTTTATTTATTATTTGTTATCAACTATGTATTTATTATTATAACAGCTGTTTGTATTTATTATTAAAAAAGCTGCCTATTTATTTACTATCAGCTGTTTATTACTATTTCATTAATATGAAAACCTTCAGCACCCGGGTAGAAAACATTCGACCACTAAATTTATGTTTTCTCCGTTATTTATGACTCAATTATTAAAATGACATTTAGTTGGATTTGTCTTAAAATAGTGTAAAAATTTGGTGACCACTTTTTTTTGTAAAATTTATAGTTTTCTGGATATTTAACATTACAAAATTTCAACTGCTGCCATTTTGAAACGGATTGTTGTAGGAAAACTATTTTTTAAAGTAAAATGTACCCTATTCTAGACTACCCTATTCATACCTAGTTTCCATGATTATATCTTAAACCGTTTCTGAGATATTGAGGTATTAGTAAAAATCACTTACAGACGGACAGACAGAAAACAGATCGAGATAGGACACATGTTACATTGTACCATTTGCTTGTTTTAGCTGACAAAATAACCCCGTAAAGTTTTGGACAGTCAAAGGTGGACAACCTGTATATAGATAAAGATATAAATAGAACATTTTTCAGAGATCATTTTTGTCTGTACCTTATAAATAATAAATGCCCCCTTATAGAATCCCTTGTTTGACAGACAACTGACAAAACACATTATCTACCGTAAATCAGAAATACCTAAAATTGTTGGGATAATTTTCAATTTAAAATGCTATGACTTGTAAACCACATTTTAAAAAGCATGGAATACTGCCCTGCCCTTTATATATATATTCAATGTATTGTGTTTTGTTAAAGCAAACTATTCTCAATTTGTAAAATATAAAATCGAACATAGATATTCAACAAGATGTAAACATTTGTTCGATTATCCTTTACATAAGACCACAATGTTTGAGAATGCTCCAAACTGTAGATGTATTGAAATATACAATAAAATTCCTAGTTATTTAAACAAATTGAAAGTTTAAAAAATGGTTAACAACATATCTGTTGGAAAACTGTTTTTATTCAGTAGGGGAGTTTATGTTGCAGAAATGAACGAATTGCCTGTGGCATTTTTGGAGATGTGGTTTCTGTTAAAAAAAATTTGTTTAAATAGTATGTATTTTTGTGACGGGTATCCTTCACCTCGTAATAATAATTGATAATAAATGATAGTAATTAATAATGGTTAATAATAAAGGGTCCACTAACAGCGGACGTAGTATATTGTTGGCTAAAAGGTAGTTTGCTGAGAATACAGTTCATAGTTAACCAAGGGGGGGGGGGAAGAATCACGGAATGGAAGACTTAGTCTTAATCTGGGTGTGAACGCGTTCGTGTCGCGACTCAATGTCATAAGGGGTAGACACTTGCTTTTGCCTCATGGCGTTAGGTTAGTTTAGTTTAGAAGTGACTGACAGAGAACTTGTAGAATGATCAGTAAACCGTAGTTGAAACTTCTACAAGTTTACCAATTATTGAGGAACCCATCCACCGCCTACATCCTGACATCACCCGTACGTCCGCACGAAGACCAAAAGGTACATCCTGACCAAGGAAGACACCGCTTCTAGGAGACAGACACCGGGGAGCTGGACCTAAGGAAGCGGGGCCCGTTACATTGTGAAACTTTGGTTTTGTAGTGTTAAATGTTTTATGTTTTTTATTGACCATGTTTGTTTTATGTTTGTATATTGTAATACTCGTATATTGTATTGCATTGACATGTCATCTGGCATTGGATATATGTCCTGTATGTGCTGTATTGTGGCAATTAAATAGTAAAAAAAAAATAAATAAATACCACCAGAATGCATAAACATATCTCAATGCAATTTCACATATACAGTGAAACTTCCCTTAACGGACACTTCTAATTAACGGACACTTCTTAACATCGGACATTTTTATATTCCCCGACCGAGCTCATGCTTTTATGGCCTTTGTAGTGTT
>JAGFPH010000447.1:104249-123159 GCA_018207615.1 Philaenus spumarius | reverse complement strand
TTTAATCTGATGTCTTAACTGAATTTTGTAGGCACGAAGTCTCAATATTTTACGAATAACATCGTGGAGTGTCGATTTGGGTATAGTATATGTCAAGACTATAGTAGGTATGAAAAAAACTTTGTTCTTTTCTCTTCTATTTGACGTTTAAATTGTTTAGTTATCTTGAATAGTCCTCAAGCAACGGCCGTTCAAAATCCTGGCATTCTTTTTCGGATAAACTGTATTATAAAATCTCTTTGTCCGTTTGAACCCAGTAATTTTGTTCCAACGAAGGCATTAGCATTACTCTGCCCAGGCCTAAACCACATATTGCTCGGCTGACCATAGTGCATGAAGATAAGCAGTATCTTTTCCCTCTTTTAACTATATGCCGAAGTGCGACATATTTTAGGGCGACATTATCCGTTTATTTCATCAAGATGGACCGGTCTAGAAATGTTTGCATTTTAGTTTATTAAGAATGCAAATTCTTTAAATAAATAGTTTTTGTAAATCCTTAAAGACTTGGGCAAATTATTTCTTTACATTTAACAATAGATTACTTATGAGGTGGGTGAGAGTGGTAATATTCTTTTCATTTTAAGAAATCTGAGTTAATTATGCCATTTATCTATAGATATTTTCACAGCTATGAAATAAACAATTTTAAATGAATTTACAAGAAATCACCGTTTTACATAATCGATTTACTCGACTTATTTCCTTCGATCCTACGGAGGATGTAGTGCTGAAACTAAGCGCTTTCACTGTACTTTATTAGTACCTTGCCTTACAATTTCCCACATGTCCCCCCTTTTCTCTCATTCCTCCCTGGGGTTTTTTTCCAGGTGGTTTTAGGCCTTACCGGTATTTCAAGTACCAGAAATGTGACATTTCGGACATTTTGATACCAGCTTGAAAATATTTATATAAAAAATCCTTAATCTCCACTGCTTTACTAAATGTGTGAGTCCAAAATTTGTTTATATTTCTTTACAATGAAATAAATTTTTAATCTGTGTAGGCTGGAGATTAGCCTTTGCAAAATAAACTCAGTTCAGTACGTACAAAAACCAGTTATATACATTATGTTTAATTTTTATCTTAAAACATATTATGACTAAATCGTACTATTCCTTAGAATGAGCATCTAAGCAACTTTGATAAATTTGATGTTAAAATAGTTGATGCTTAGTAAAACACCTTTTTAACCTTTTTAGGAGTATTGATGTTCGGGAAAGTCATGAGCTCCTGTTTGCAGAGGAGTGACTTCTAAAACCTGAAAGTGCCCAATGGAGTAAACAAAATTCTCTAAATTCGTGAAATCCCTCAAACATGTGCCATTTATTATAGTACCAAATAAAATAGGAAAATTTTTAACAAATTAAATATTTTTCTTTCTATGAAAATCTTCAGAACAAAGGTATGTACACATGACTGCACATTACAATCAGGACACCGATAGGTTATATCCTTTTACTTTTGTTGTTGAATTGTAGCATACAGCATCGCTTTTGACACTTCCTTGTTTGCCCTTGGTGTTGGAAGCAAGGAGAATTGTGGCGCATCGGATGTTTGTCGCCCCTTGGTACTACTGGTTTCGGTACAATATCCCTTCCTTTTCCCGGTGTTCCAATGCACCTCAAATATCTGCTTTAGGAAGACTTTTATCATTGGGGAGCTATACAATAATATGCCTAGCCCATAAATAACACACGACGAACTAACTAATAAAATATGTGAGAAGAATAAATGGCAACCACTTCGAGTTCGAACAACAACTGCAACTCGGCATAATATAATGCAAAATAGTGTCCAAAAACCGGTAGCTTGCTACAGTAAAACTCCAATTATCCGAACTCCAACTATCCGAATCGCTTTCAGAATTTCAGAAAAACAACTAAGATGGGAGCATACTACGATTCGCAAAATAATGATTCTGCCTGCGCGCACTATTGTCCTTCCCTCCGCGAAGCTAGTGTAGGCGCCAGGTCTCAAAAGGATGAATACAGTCAGTTCACTTTGATCGAGATGTTCAGCAAGCAATGACATTCATTTATGTACATACGCTTGACATGTAAAAGTGTTGCCTTTTCTTTTAGTTAATTAAAGGCTTTTTTGATTTAAAAATACAGTAGGTTTGTTCTCCCATTTTCAACATACATACAGTAATTAATTAACCTTTTCGGGACTAACATAGTCTAAATCCTAATTCATGCTCAGACTAGGTTATTTCGAGCATGGGGCAATGCGTCTGGCTTTGTATGCCTAGCGCTTGCGAGAGGTTTGTTTTACTCGTTGTAATTTAGTGAAACAAAGTGACATATTATGTTTATAAAATAAGGTTATTTTAACATTTCAAGTATACAGTTTAATTCTATGATTTATTCTCTACAATTTGTTATAATCAAATTTCATTTTTGGATAAAGCATTTTGGAATAAGGATTACAGCCTATTCCTAATTCATTTTCAAAATAGGCTTCCACAAAACCTAGTAAACACGGTCTGGCAACATGGTTTTAATCTCTATTTTCTACTGTTAGCTAGTACCTCCTATCGATAGTCGAAATAGTTCATTTTAAAGCTAATAGATTGTAGCAAATGCCAGTAAAAGAATTATATTAGTCGAGTTAATGCGATGATAGTACTCAAACGTTAAAGTTACAAGATCTGTATACGCGACCGTAGTATATGGGGAAAGTGTAATCCAGTCGCGGAAACGCAAAACCAGTCCCAAAAATGGACCCTTTTTTCGGAAAAATTCAACTATCCGAATTTTTGATTATCCGAATGGGGTCCGGTCCCAATTGATTCCGATAACTGGAGTTCTACTGTACTAGTGACCTGGGAAACTGTGCACTGCCATATGGTTGCCAGTAAGTTGCTGGATGATTTAGGCCAGTGCAGGAATTCTGCATGACGGAACATGTTGGTCAGGGTATAGGAAAGAATTAAGCTACATATGTTTTGCTTTTAAGCATCTTCAAAGTTTTGTTTAATTTATTTTCCTTAACTTTGCCTTGTCTAGTTTATTTACTAAACTTTACGTGGTGCGGGTGCAGCCTAATCAGAATATTTGCATAAAGATGAAAGGTATGCACCAAGCACCCATTTATTTGCATCTGTTTTCTTTAAATAACATGAATGTTTTTTGATGTTGAATGCTTTTGTTTGTTGCTTATTGTGTTACTAACTATGAATGTACTGTCAGTTGCTGGATCAAGTATTCCTACACCAAAGGCTGGAAGCAAGCCTGCTTTTGGACGCAGATCTGTCGGTAAGTTGATAAGGATATATATTTCCTGTAGTTTAAGTTGTGTTTGAATGAATTTTTTTTTTTTAATTCACTCTATCACTGTGAGGTCGAGTGATGCAATCAAATGTAGGCTAGGACTTGACAAAGGTGAAGCAGAAGTTATCGTTTATTTCAGAAACAAATGTAACACGTTTGAAGGAGCAATTTCTATATGAAACCTCAGAATTTAAAATTTTCAAGTGTTGAAAGTAAAACTTCATTGAGAAATGTTTATAGAATAAACTTGGAACACAAAATCTCATAACTAATACGTTTATTAACGCGTTTCAACGACAAAGTCGCCATCTTCAGTGATGCACGAGCTACAATAGTCAAACTATAACTAAACTGTTTATGATTCACAATGAAAACACTTATAATGTTTTAGTTATTATTTATTAGTCATAATTGGTTATAATTATTAACAGTAACTATATAGGCATGAACATCAGTGGCCATCTTGACTGTCTCTCTGCTATAGTGTGATAGACCATAGAGTCATGTCTGATGTCTATCTATGATAGTATAATTACATTTATAACTACATTATATCAACATCTTTCCTCTTCAGATAAAACAAATAAACTTTACAATACAATAAGTAAATAAACATTTTATATAATCAATTTAACTTATTGATTAAGAACTTAAAAGTATAAAACAAACAATAACTTTTATAATTGTTAGTAGAACTTCTTTAACATAAATTACTTTTTTTTTTCGTTTGAAACATAATTCTATTTTAAATTAACCTAAAATATAAATTCTTTTTAACTATTTACATTCAACACAATACTTCCATGTTGTATAAAATTAAAGACAATTTTTATTTAAGTAATACCTAAATACAGTTTACTAAAATATAATAATTTGATCATAATCTATTTTGTTTAATATGTTAACCTTTTAGGATTGTTAACCTGTCGTCCACTTTTGGTAATATAACCATCCATTTGTTTAATTACATTATTTTCTAAATCTAACTCTTCTTCTGAACTATAGTTACTATAATTTACTAAGTCAGTATTGTTTTTCCCATTGGAACTAGTATTTTGATTAGGAATAATGCCAATTGGAGAAGGTATAATTAATTTTCTATTTCTTTGATATTTTTGACCTTTTTCATCTTTTATTACATAAGACCGTGGAATTGTTTCTTTACTTATAATCTTTCCAGGAGTCCAAGAAGATTCTAAAGATTTTTTAAATAACACTTTGTCATTGATATTTAGGTGTGGTAAAGGTTTAGCTGTCTTATTATAATATTTTTGTATAGTCTGTTTTCTGTTTCTTAATGCTAACAAATTTGGTTTGACTAATTTTGACTGAAGATAACTATTATTATGTGGTAACAATGTATTAAGGTTTCGAGAAAACAATAACTGTGCTGGTGAAGGCAAATGAGGTTTTGCAGTGTTTCTATAATACAATAAAGATAAATATGGATCTGACTTATCATAATCACATTTTTTAATTATCCCTTTAGCTATTTTAACAGCTGCTTCAGCTGAGCCATTTGATTGTGAATGTTTTGGGCTTATTATTACATGATCGTATTCATAATCAGTTACAAATTTTTTAAATTCTTTAGCAGTAAATTGAGATCCTGCATCAGTAACCAATGTTTGAGGAATACCATGCCTTGCAAAAATTGATTTAAACTTATTTATTACAGATTTACTTGTAATATCAGGTAATGAGACAAGTTCTATATATTTAGAATAGTAGTCCATTACGACTAAATAGTGAACATTTTTATATTCAAATATATCAGCTGATAGTTTACTCCATGGCATTTCTGGTATGTTATGAAACAAAATTGGTTCTTTACTATTAGATGGTTTGTGCATGGCACAAGTTACACAATTATTAACCATATGTTTTATGTTTGAATGGATACCCGGCCAATAGAGAACATTTATAGCTCTAAGTTCACATGTTTGTACACCAACATGACCTTCATGCAATCTTGACAACATTTCTTTTTGTAAATTTTTTGGAACCACAATGCTTTCATTTTTGAAAATAAGGTCAGAAATCACATGTAAATCATGCCTTATATTCCAAAATGGTTTTACTAAATTTTCTATGTTTTCTCTTTTGTCCGGCCATCCCTTTATTACATAGTTTTTAACCTTAAGTAAACATGTATCATTATTTGTTTCTTTCTTAAACAATTCTAATTTTTTAACAGAAATGGGTAAATTTTGTTTAAATACATTTACTTGACATATTATATCTTCATCTAAGGTATCTATTTCTTCTAAGTTATTTACAGGTAAAGATGCTCTTGATAAAGTATCTGCTATGAACATTAATTTACCTTGTTTATATTTGACTTCTAAATCATATCTTTGTACTTTAAGTAACATACGCTGTAATCTTAAAGGGGCAGCACTTAAAGGCTTCCTAAACAGACTTTCTAAAGGTTTATGATCTGTCTCGACAAGAACTTTTCTACCAAATATATATTGATGAAATCTTGTACATCCAAATACTATTCCTAACATTTCTTTTTCTATTTGACTATAATTTGCTTGTGTATCAGTTAAAGATCTAGAGGCATAGCAAATAGGTTGATTTTCTGACATTAACACAGCTCCTAGACCAGTTGAAGAGCAATCTACAGATACAGTTAATTCTTTTTTAGGATTATAGTAAGTTAGAACAGGTGGATTTGTTATTATTTCTTTTAGTTTATCAAAAGCTATTTGATTTACACTATCCCATTGAAATAGTACATTTTTTCTAAGTAACATTCTTAATGGTGCAGTAATGCTAGAATAATTTGGAATAAACTTAGAGAGGTAATTTGTTATGCCTAGAAATCTTTCTAACTCCTTTCTATTGGTAGGAGAAGGCATTTTTTGTATGGCTAAAATTTTAGTATTATCTGGTGAAATACCATTTTTAGAAAATTCATGACCTAAAAATTTAATTGTAGAAACACCAAAGCTACATTTAGACAAATTGAATTTAATACCATTATCATTTGCTATTTTCAACACCTGTTTTAATCTTTCATCATGTATTTGTTTATTAGGCGCATAAATGCAAACATCATCCATATAGTTTACAACACCATTTATACTTGATAACATTTCTGAAAATTTTGCATGAAAAATTTCAGGAGCGCTACTTATGCCATATGGTAACCTACAAAATCTATAGCGACCATAGGGTGTGTTAAAAGTACATAGTTTACTACTACTTTCATCTAGTTTTAGCATCCAAAATGCTCTACTTGTATCTAATACAGAGAAAATCTTAGCATCAGTAAATTTAGAATATAATTCTTCTAAAGTAGGCAATTGACAATGGGGTCTTTTAATGTATTTTGGAATATCTCCTAATTGATTATCAAACAAATGTTTATATTCATTTACTATCTCTTGTTGATTATCATTTAGGCCTATACTATTGACATTTACTGTACGTTCAATCAAACCTAAGCTACAACATGTTTCTAATCCTAAAATAGGAGAACACTCTGCATTTACTATTATAAAAGAAATAGAATAAGTTTTGCCATTATAAGTACAATCTAAATCACATTTTCCTGCAACATTAACTTTTTCTCCAGTAAAAGACGTTATATTGAGTAATACTTTCTTAATCAGTGTATTAGGCAACCCTAGATTTTTAAATTGTGAAATAGAAAGCAAATTAGTTTGTGCTCCTGTATCCAGTTTAAAATTAATATTTTGGTTACGAATTATTAATGTTTCTATCCATTCATTAGGATCTTTGTAACCTTTTTGTACTGTTTCTATTTTAATATTTTCTATATCTAGGCCTACATCCATTTCCTCTTCACTAATACTAACACAATTTATTTTATTAGAAGTAAATTTACTTGTTAAACAATGAGAAGAGTAATGGTTTTTCTTTTTACATCTATAACATGACACACCATATGCTGGACATTTATTAATTTCATGGTTTCTACCACAATTTCTACAATTATTTATAAACTTATTTTTCTTTTGTAAATTATGTCTATTATTGACATTTTTCACATGTTGTGGAGAATAACTTGACAAAAACTTAGATTATATACCGTATCTACTTTTGGCTTTGCACTAGGCTTAGGCCTACCTAACCTAACTTGCGATATTTCTGCACTTGTATTATCTAGTTCTTTCACTTGTAGGACTGATAGTTCAGCTGCTTTACATATAGTAATAGCTTTGTCTAAAGTAAGTTCAGATTCACGTAATAATCTTTCTTTAAGATGTTGGTTTTTTGAATGTAAACCACAAATTAAAAGATCGCGCACCAATTCTTCTCTAAGGGTACCGAATTCACACTCTAAACTTTTATTGACTAAGTCTGTATAGAATGAGTCTATATTTTCACCTATTCCTTGTTTACGCATAAGAAATTTATGTCTTACAATTGTTAGATTTGTTTTAGGAGAAAAGTAATTATCAAATTTTCCCAAAACAATATCATATTTCTTTAGTTCAGTTGTGGTTAAATTAAACGAATTATAGATGTCTAAACACCTTTCACCTAGATTATGAAGTAATAATGCAATTTTTCTTTCTTCAGATTCTTCTGTTAGTTTGGTAGCTGTTAGAAATATGTTATATCTTTGAGACCAGTTTTTCCAATTTTGTGAAACATTACCTTCTAGGTTAAGAGGTCCTATTTGTGAAGAAATTCCAAGACTTTGTGAAGACATTTTAATTTTATGCCAATTTATAATTTTCATGTCCCATATAAAGTTGAATTTATTTTCTTAAAAGTGTCTTAAAAACTTACGTGTATTTTCAGGCATACTTTAACGACCACATTGTTCCTAATTTTCAAACAATAATAACTTTACTCACAGCTTTAGCATTTGCTAAATTTATTATCCCGATTCTGACACCATGTTTATGATTCACAATGAAAACACTTATAATGTTTTAGTTATTATTTATTAGTCATAATTGGTTATAATTATTAACAGTAACTATATAGGCATGAACATCAGTGGCCATCTTGACTGTCTCTCTGCTATAGTGTGATAGACCATAGAGTCATGTCTGATGTCTATCTATGATAGTATAATTACATTTATAACTACATTATATCAACAAACTAACAGTGTTTCATGTCTCGTATCTATATAGAATTCAAAGGGGCATGGCTTAAGACTACGTTTCATTAGTGGGGCGTTACCAATTGCCTAGCATTATTATAACTAGCCTAACATTAACTATATAACTAGTTAGGCCTACTAACCTAATAATAATCTCGTACAATACATTATTTTTATATTAATATAGAATTTTGTATGGGTCCTAATTCATTATTTACAATTATTTTACTATGTTTGTTAATATAAAAAGTTTCCCAAGCATCTATTGTGTTATGTTCATTTACATTTTTCAATAATACAAAGTTTTCTATTTTAAAAAGATTAAAATAAGATTAGTTATAGTTTGACTATTGTAGCTCGTGCATCACGGAAGATGACGACTTTGTCGTTGAAACGTGTTTGAGTTAATAAACGTATTAGTTGTGAGATTTAGTGTTCTAAGTTTATGCTATCAAGTATATCTTCTCACAAGTCAAGCTCAATATTTATTTATTGAGAAATATTATTTATTATTGTGATTTACAAATATTTCTGATTCCTTTCGTATCTATAACACTGTATCTATTATAATAATCGGTAGTTATTTGACCTAAATTTCAGGAAGGGAATTGCTATATGGCTTTATTTGGAATAACTCTGTTCAGTAGCAGTACGTTATAGTCACTTTAGAAAAAGCTAATTATAATTTTTGAATGTCCTTACTTTATCTTAACTTTTGGTCTTTTCACTCTGTTCAGGCACACCATTTAGTCAACGTTGAAGGCCTTAAGAATAAATTACTGTACCTATATGAAAAGTGCATTAATCATTATAAATATTGGTTTACAACATTCAATTGGTATCAAATTTAATTATATTTTAAACTTGCACCTAAATTAGCTGCTAAGATTAAAAATTAAATGGAAAACATTTTTTTTAAACATGCTTTCCTATCCATGAATAACATAAATAGACTCGAACTAAGAAATAACCCACATATAAAATTAATTCTTCTTCAGCGAATCTGATATTGTAGTGAGACTTGATAGCTTGCAATGTTTTTACTTTTCACAAAATAAACACACCCAACAAGCATGAGGCGTGATGTTTTCGGAACTTTGCAAGAGTACGCCCCATGCTTTTTTTCATTAATTTTATCTTTTACTTTTTAGTTGTAGTCATAAATTGGATTTTTCCAAAACTTTTTGGTCTCAGGGCCACCCCCCCCCCCCCCCCGATCTGAGGGTTAATTTTTTGGTTAATGTATGTATGCGAGAACGCAGTCGTAACGCTATGTGCTATACAGAGCAGCCCGAGGCGATCCAGAAAGAGCCGAGGCAACGGTGCACCGGTTGAACGGTAGTGAATTGAAGAAAAGCATGTAAAAATACTGCCACCTTGCACTCTACCAACACCTTCTTCATTTCTTTACTGTTGGTATCTTTTCATCCACTTCCATGCATTTTTTTCCAGTGCAATAATCATTTTTTCCAGTGCATGCTGATTTTCAGTTCTCACTAAATTGTACTTTGTATATCATATTTTTTCCGTTATACCAAGCCCAAATGTATACATTTCGTGAAAAGAATACATCATAAATAAAATGTTTTACTAATATTTTCATATAAATTATTCAAAAGAAACTTCTGTAAAACTCTAAATATCCGGTTCATTTTAAACTGCTGGGATGTATGACCACATAATATATAAAGAGAAAGTTCGGTTCTACATAAGTTAGAAAAACGGGCACCGAGTTGAATTAATTTAACATGGTCTTTTATTGTAAAATAATATTAGATTAACCTTCTGTCCGGACCGACGTCCCCGGGAAAGATGGGTGGGACTTAAACCCGCCCCCTGTCCACTCCTGCACTCGCCGAGCACTCATCTCCTCAGTACTCTCCTGTGTGCCGCTGGTCTAAAATATATATAAACATATTCAATCAAATATTTTGAATTGTAATAGATATCTCGAATGCAAAATGTGCTGTTTTATTGGTTGAAAACTGTCAAATTGCAATTGTTTACAGAAACTTTTACATTTTTGAAATTATAAGAAAGACGTCTAATTGGAAGGCAGTTTTAGAAAATTCAAATCTTGACGAATCCAAAGGTATCTTTATGTTATTGTCAAATGATTCAGTTGACTGATATTGAGCTTTAGAGAAGTGACAAAGTTGAGTAAGTTCTTTGTGTTTTCACGCGCACCAATAGCTTTACAGAAAACTACAATTTTAAAATGATGATTACATATGTAAATATACGTTTTAGAACAAAATTGTAAATTCAAAAATTAAAGTTTAAATCATTTCCTTTCCAACGGTTTTTGTTTTATTGCGATTAGATGATTTTTAGGAACCCTGTCCGACTTGCAGCTTGCAGCAGAGAGCAGACAACACACTTTGTGTGTGTGTGTGTTGGTGTGTATGTGTATGTATTGTACAAACCTATTAGGCCGACCTTTGTTCCCATTCATTTCTTATCTATTTTTACCCAAAATATTTTCCTTATTTTTATGGATTTTTCCCCAGCCAAAATTTTACCAGCTCGGTACCAATTTCCCCGAACGTCGTTCATGCGTTCGGACATATTCTGCAGGCCTGCACGATAGTAGTTAAAGGGTTAAAAAATATATCTTGTCCCAAATAAATAAAAATAAATGTTTAACCCATTATTGTATCGGTAATAATAAATAAAAATCACTCTTTGTTGTTCATCGCTGTGAAGCTCAAATTTGATAAAAGCTTTTATTTCACAAACTAGTTAATAATTCTTTGAATAATAATTCAAAAAAATGTTTTTATTAAAAATTATTACAAAATCTTTGTGCCTTCTACATTATTACAAATTCAGGGGTTTATAATGAACATTGTGTACAATGTTAATGCCAAGTTATTATAACTCTACATTTATTGTATAATGTGAGAACCAAAGCCAAATTAATAATTAAATAATTCCCACTCGTATAATCTCTAACCCCCAATGTAGGAGATTTGTTTGGAACTTTTTCTTTGGATCTTCGAGCCAATGTTAAATATATATATCCTATTCGGCTTTCTGAAATAAAGTAAATCAAAGTTTTACTGTCAATGTGTGTTCTACAGTAGAGTCCCGGTAATTTGAGTTGCGATAATCCGAGGTTCCGTGTAATTCGAGCTACAAATAGCTAAACTTTTCCCGTCACTGCCGCATTCCCCAACCCCTCTCTTACAAGATCATTCGACACCAATCCGGGCGTGTCTAAAAATTAATCAGTCCCACTACTGTATTGTACGTGTGTGTGTGACATTTGTTTAGTCGCTGATTCGGATGCAGCGCTACGCTACATCGAAAAACCACCCGAAGCCAATACCGTATTACTCTGTCGTTGGCATGACATTACAACTTGTAACGTTGCAGTGTAGTTAAACAAAAAACTCTTTATGATTTCTTTAAAAATTAAGTTTCTATTTTTGTACTGTATATAAAATTACGTGTGTACCTCAGTGTTCAGTACAAAATACTGTATATCTAATAAAACTTCCCTTTTTGCGGTTATACGAGGACTATAAATGGTAGTTTTATTTTAACCTCTGCAAATTCCGTGTAATTTGAGTTTCTCACAATCCGAGGTACGTTCGGTCCCATTCTACTCAAAATATCGGGACTCCTACTGTATTATAAATAAGTGAGAGGCTGTTGAACTCGTCAACTCATGAACAGGTAAAGAGTGGCTTATGTTGTTACTGTACAAAACTCTGTTATTTATCTGTTCAGTGTGCGCATTATGTAAGTTCACATTTGTATGTTTAACTATATCACACATTGCGCACTAATAAAGTTGGTGTTGGTGCCAATACACGAAATGACTTAAATGACGGGATCAGATCCATTTATTTTTTTTTATATAAATAGTTTCAATATTTTACAATAAACAATTATAATATAATAATTTTAAAATATATCATTATAACTCTAATACACAGTTACAATCAAAAAAGAAAACATTAATAGAATAAGATGCCTTTCCAGAAAATAATCCTTAAATCTTGTTTTAAATGTATCAACAATATTCTACGGTGCTAGGAAATTATATAATTTTATTCCTTATGAAAACCACTGGACATGCCATTTTGGTTTCATGAGATTGTACATATGCTGTAGATTGTGCATTCTGTACTGAATGCATAAATATTTGTGTTTTATATAAAATGATCACTATTCATTTGAACATTCTTAACAAGTAAAGACAGCGGCATATGCGTATAATGAGGGTAGAGTAATTATTTCTCTTTAAATACCTGCCTATAGGAATATTTTACGCCAAACATAACTCTAACAATTCTTTTCTAAATTGTTTTAACCCTTAGAATAAAAACATACATTTGATTTGATTTATTGGCCTCATTAGGTTACAATAGCATTTCTGCAAGTATACATTTGAGTTGTCATATATAAACCTATAAATGATAAATATATATTCAGAATCAAAATTAATACACATATAATATAAGTAATAGAAGTAAGACATACATAACTATATTAACAATTTCAAATCAATTGTACAGTAATCATAAAACAACTATAAAATCTATTCAAAGCTTCAGGTACTCCTCCACCGAGTAAAATGCCCGCTCTACAAGGAAGGCCCTAAGTTTATTTTTAAAGCCTTTAATGTAAGGCACTTCCTTTTTATTGTCTGGCAACCTGTTGTACAATTTGAGACCAGAACAGCACACCCCGTCCTCAAACAACTTTAATCTATGTACCGGGTATTGAAGCGTTTGCCATCTCATGGAATCATGTTTGTACTGATCGACGCCCATATAATTACTTCTAAAAAAGAGCAAGACATTCAGGATGTATATACAGGGAAGAGTTAAAAATTTTAATTTCGTAAATGAATTTCTGCAAGATTGCCTACCTTTTAAATTATAAATTATTCTTTTAGATAGAAAAAATGTTTCCAGACTCTACCGAGTTCCCCCAAAGAGCAACACATTAGAGTTAATGTTTTATTTTATCTGAATAACTTTCACACGTAACTGTTGATTCAGCTGCTACACTCTAGCATTTGTAAATTGATACAATAATAACTTTACTTACTATCTTAAAACATATTCCAATAATGCAGAAAAGTTTCAACAATAATTTGGATCGTTCTTTTATTTGTGACAGTACTTCATACTTGAAATCATTATCATCCACATCTGCATAGTTGTAAAATATTTTCTTTTTTTCAAACAATACATTAGAATTTTCAGTCGGATAAATAAATTGTATATATTCTGGCCACAAAACGTTACAAACTAAGGTGTAGAACAGGATATTATATTACATTGAAGGCTATTGTTTTCTTTTTCATTTTGTGATAGGATTATTTAGGTAATAGTTTTATTTGCAATTAGTAAGCCCAATCTATATATATATATATTTTAAATAAAATTAAAGTGCCTGTCTGTAATTTCGAAATAAATAGGTACTTTTTTTTAGCTCATATGATTATTCACACTTTACCAAAACCTAAACATGCATTTTTAAATTTTTTGTCTGTCTGTCAGGGCTAATCTTCGGAATAGCTGAGCCAATTTTGACAAAACTTTTATTTGCATGTAGAGGACTTTTCAGAGATTAATCTAGGCTACTTTTTATCCTGGAAATGTTTGGCTTACATATTTAAAAAAAAAATGTATAAATTATGGACACAATTAGGGGTTTTGCGAACGGACGTGACACTATAAATAAAACAACTGATTTTTATCAAAAGCTTAATACTTTGACAAGATCGTGTGTGTTTTAATTTACTATTTCATAAATACCTGTGTATTACTTTTGGTGCTTCTCACAGTCCTGTTTAATGTCTCTATATTTAATAACACAACGTACGTTTCGCCTTTCGATCAGGCATTTTCAAGTCACTTTTAAAAATCCATAAAACAATAATTAGCATTATTTTAATGCACGTCAAAATATCACATTAAGTTCTTACACAACACAATTTAAAAAACGAAACAAGTATTAATTTAAATTACATGCCGGTGCAGTGATAGATAGCTGGAGTACATGTGGAAGCTTATAGTAATATATAAATGTAATTGTTGAATTTTTAGACCCGTGCGTTGGGATTTATGCACATGTACTATATATATACACATATATTATTATTATTGGGTTGTTAAAGAGTTGTTACAACACACAAACAAAAATGTAAATTACACATTGAAACTACGTAACAATAACTGCGTAGAGAGATTGTCGCTAACTGATGGGCCTCAGGTAAATACGGCTCCATTCCCCTTTGTTGTTGGCATCCGATAGTCAGTACGTGGTGGGTGTTTGCTGTTTTTACTCCAGCCGGTCACAAATTCTTCGAACCCATTTCACTTCCAAACCGTGCAAAGCGGTTTTAAATTGGAACAACTATTTACAAGAAATGTATCTTTTTCCAAAGACTTCAATTTGTTTAAATAATCTTCATTAAGTTGAATACGTTCAACAAAATACTGTCAGCAACGAAAGTGTAAACGGTTCCTTTAACCGGGAACGTTTTTAAAGGACGACGAGAGCACATTGTTTTGAATCGGTTCGATTTTTAGGAGAAATGTTGTTTGAAATGTTTGTTTTGGACAAGTTTATTGAGCTTTATTAACACACTGCTCAAACGGAAAGATTTTTACACACTGTTTTTGACGGAAGCGGAACCAACAAACAATGTAGAACGCGCCTAAATCACTCAATAATTACAAACAATTTTCAAGATGATGGATGCCGAACTATCGGGTCTGCCGGACTATCGAGTGACGGATTATCGAGGTCTTACTGTATATTATAATTAAGTTTAAACAATTATTTATCTTATCAAAATTTAACTTTGGAAGAGATAAATGATTGAAATGAACATCAACTGTGTTGTTCAATATAACGGCATGTTCCCTAATTTAATGACTACAAATTATTAATTAATCATCAAGTATTAACAAACCCTATAACAACATGATGTTATATCGTCACTTGTATTGCTGTTTGTTAATCAATAATTTCGTCCACAGCTGCTGCCGGAGCAGTAGATGAAGATTCTTTCGTAAGCGCATTCGAGGACGTTCCTTCATATCCCATGATTTCACATAAAGAATTGGACTCACATATGAAAAAACTGCGGGAACAAATTAGTACAGGTGGAGAGAACTGGGAGAGGAGAGTTGAAGCTGTAAGTATTATGAAAATCCTTATACACTGAGATTAGTTATGTATGTTATTGCAACAGTTTATTTAAATATAAGCACACATTTTAAGCACAAATGTTGGTTACATTTGTTACAAAAAAGTAAACAATAATATGTATGTTTTTAAATTAACCAGATTTTATCTCATAGTTGCGACCAAATAACTGTTAACAAGCTTTTTGTATACACTAAGTTTGATATTGCACTGAAAACTTATTAAATTCCTGCAAATATTTTGTATTACCTGAATACGAGTCCCACTATTCCAAACTAATTGGGACCGAACATTTTCGGTTTAGCGGGAATTCGGAATAGACGGATTTCGGAATAGACGGATTTCATGAATAATGTGAACTTATTGATTTGTTAAGGCGTAAATTAAGTGCGGGGATATCTGCTAGTGTCTGTTCTATACAGCGTTGATCCGCTCGGAGGAAAGCGAAAGCTCAAACTGAACTCGTATAATAATGCTCTTGACATCGCTCTATTAGTCGCAGTGTAAGTTTACAGCATCCGGGGTTATTTCCTTCTGTTGCTTTACGATTCCGTTTTCTTCTAAAAATGGAAGGAAAGGGATAGGTTGTTGGAACTGTCCGTTTTGTCATCTCGCAGTCTGTCCTTTAGTACCGCAATATCTTGAAAAAAGATTGAGAAAAATAAATTCCTTCGGGGTATCGAAAATGAAGGAGAAAAACGGATGAAAGCAACTAGCAGGTGGTAACAACACTACTAGTGCCTAGCTGTTGTATCTAGTCTTTCCTTCTTTTTGACGGAAGCATCTGTTTCACCGGATGTTTGTGCCGTAGCTTCCTTCCCACTAAACGGATGGAAAACGTGAACGGAAAAAACCAGCTTTCAAGTTTACAGCATCCGGGGTTATTTCCTTCTGTTGCTTTACAATTCCATTTTCTTCTAAAAATGGAAGGAAAGGGATAGGTTGTTGGAACTGTCCGTTTTGTCATCCCGCAGTCTGTCCGTTAGTACCGCAATATCTTGAAAAAAGATTGAGAAAAATAAATTCCTTCGGGGTATCGAAAATGAAGGAGAAAAACGGATCTAGCAGTTGCAACAACACTACTAGTGCCTAGCTGTTGTATCTAGTCTTTCCTTCTTTTTGACGGAAGCATCTGTTTCACCGGATGTTTGTGCCGTAGCTTCCTTCCCGCTAAACGGATGGAAAACGTGCAGGGGAAAAAACCAGCTTTCATTCAATTTGGTTTCAGGCGTTTTCATGAAGCTTATGCTCTATGTGTGTCTCTATTTAACTTATTTGTATAACAATAAATGTACGTTTTTCACGAACTTCTTTTTAATTTTTCCTGTTTTTATGTTAAAAAAAATCAGTATTTTTCTGAACTCTGTTCGGAATAAGCGGATTTTCGGAATAGCGGGACTCTACTGTGTTGTTTATGCTGTAAATGTTACCAGCAAAGTACGAAATTCGGGCAAATATAAAGTATCTAGGTATTTTACATAATGTTGGCATCTTTTGGAAAAGTATAGTATAGAAATAGGGATTTTTGGAAAGTATGCTCCATACGTTGCCTACATCATCTACATACATTTAAATAAATATTATATATGCCTATATATTTCATTTATATAATCGGCTTTGTCCTAGCTGACTGATATAGAATCAACATAGAGCAAAAACTACTTAGACAAAAATACTAAAATTTGTAGGTATTCTTATAAAGTCAAAGATAACGCACACTAAGAAAAGTTTTGCAAAATTTGGATGTAACAATAGTAAAAACTCGGGGGTTTACTCGCCGAACTATAACAGATAAAACAGCTGATTCGGATAAAAAGCTTAGCAACACAGTCATTGCCATAGCATCCAACTTGACAAATTTGAAATCAGTTTGTTATTTACAAAACCCAGCTTTTTAAGGTTAGGTTAACAAAATAAGAGCAAACACAAACATAAATATATGATAAAGGGTTACTGTATTATAAATTCAAACATCTGTTTTTACATATTATAAACAAAATGGCTGATTTGGGTCAAAACTTAATTTAGGTTAGGCCTATACTTAACCAAAACATGTTTATTGAAAATATTTACATTTATTATCATAACAACCAACTTGTCAAATTTAGTATCATTTAGTTATTCTTCACAACTAACAGTTTTTATAGATTAGTTAAAAGCAAACAAACAAAAATCATCAGAAAATTCTTCCTGAATTATGAACCAAACATGTGGTGTTACATATTATATTGTGTCCCTTAAGTTGGCAATATCAAAATTTGTTTGAAATGTTGATTATTTAAATATTTATGGTGAAATTGCAACGCATGCCGTAATTAAAATTATTGGGTATGGTACTTGTCTTTTTCGATCTATGTCCTACATTAAATTAATATAGATCACCATTACCCGCCACCCTATTTAGGTACAAGTGGCATTTCCGTGGCAATATCAGAGTGTTCAATTATCTCTTTGTTTTGGCTTCAGTGAATATTTTCTTGATTAAATTGGCTGAATTAAATGGCATAAATTATTTTCATTATTTGGTTCTATTCAGTTTTATATTATATTTAGCCAATCCTGCAACCGTTTCTGATAAAATAACGAAGTAAAAAGTTTGTTTCTCGCGGTCGAAGAATGCAGGGAAAATTCATCCGCTTACCCAGTAATTGTGCTACTTGCAATCCCAATAGCAGCGGCTGGTTCTTATTGCAGTCCTACTGGAACCAGTAAAAGTATCACGGAAACTAGGTCGGATCATCCAAAGCCTGAATAACCGATATTCTACTTTAACCCTACAACTGTCCGTGCTAATATTTTGCAACGCCAAGCCATTTCGGTGCGTGTGCAAGCATATTTTCAAAAATTCGCCAAATATAGTAATTCTATCCCAATCCAAAAGTGTTCCATACCTTTTTTGTGGAGAAAAGTTCAAAGCATTCATATATGGCAGTAAAAAATGATTGATGTAAAATTTACGAAGTTATTAGCTCGAGAAACAAAAATGTTCAGTAACGAAATGAAAAAGTTCAACTTTAGGCCTACATAAAAAGTAGTAAATATTTTTTGTAAGTGTAAAAAAGTTTTGTAATTTAGTTCTAAATAGAACTGTATAAAAACATTTATCAATTTCAAATTTCTTATTTTGAAAACACCAGTTTTTATATTCCTACTACAAGACTGCTATCAAAAGTATGCCATGTTTGAAACGTAATTTAGGAATATATGCTTTTCCCAAAAATGAAATATTATTACAACAAAGTGTAGTGAATAAATCAAAGAATTTAACTGTTTACTTGTAAATTATCTTTTCATAAAAGTGTTTGACTTAGAATTATTTGAATAACAAAAGTGAGAACAAATATAGAATCTTCTCATTCATGCTTGG
>JAGFPH010000447.1:80564-102844 GCA_018207615.1 Philaenus spumarius | reverse complement strand
ACGTCGTGTTCTGGGGACCATGATCAGTGCTCACTTACTACACCCAAAAAATTAATACTGTATTGCATTGTCATCGGTCCTTGTTCTTCATACATACTATACACAAGGATATATTTTATTATATATATATATATATATATATGTAGAAGTTTTCACTTCAATAAAAGTATTCAGCTAAGTTAAATTACGGACAAAAAGTCACTCTCAACGTCTATTATAAAATATTGCCACACTTTCGATGCCATTGATGAAAAGACTAGCCTACTCCGGTTAAGTTTCCACATATCCTCAACTAACTAAACTTAATCAAATTAATATATTAATTCAGTAGAGCGTCGATTATCTGAAAGCAGAAATGTACTGTAAATAAATAAGTACATTACAGTACTACACGTAATAATTCCGAATTTAAAGTTTTTACTTGCATAATCAGCCGAGTTGTAAACGTCAGGGAGTTTGTGCGCTCAACGGAACAGCGGTCGCTGTTGAGTCAGCCGAACGCTGCTGTCACTGTCAGTCGTTAGTCGTTAGTGAGTTCACAGTGAAATGAGTGAATTAAATACACGAACAAATTGGTTATCAGAAGTCCCTCTGTCCCAATTTGTTTCTAAAAATTGGCACTCTTCTGTATTAACTAATGCGGTAACTAAAACAAAATGAATAAAACTCTGCACTAAAACTGAATACTGTACGTATTTACACACAGCGTTATTAACTTGATATTACTTTGTTCTAACAAGTTGTTCAGACTTCGGCGGGACTAAACTGACGCCGTCGAATGAAATTTTCGATGATTGAAGTTCCGATTATTTCTGAACTCATCCGAATTGAACGTTCTGAAACAAAACATATAATATTCCGAGCGTTAACGCAATCCTAGTCAATCGTAAAAAAATATTATGCCTAATCGGATTCCGAATAATTTTATTTGACACTTTTTCTTGCGTAATTATTTTAATCATTTATTATTATTTTTTTTTAACTTTTATGAATAATAAAGGGATTATTGATTGTTATAATCACTGATAGTAAAAAAATAATAATTTAGGCATAAATATTAATTTACAAAGGCTACATTATCTGATGAAATGAGTGCATCAAACCGGCATTCACGTCCACCATCGCCACACGATCGAGCTAAATTGCAACGTATGTCGCGTTCAGATAAACTAACGCGAAGAGTTTAGTTTTATAATAACCGAAAATGTGTGAATATTCTTTTTTTCTCTTTTGTTTTGTACCACTATAAAGGGGTCGTTTCAATTGCCGAATTCACGTCAATATTCGACATCAATCGGGTCCGGTTCCAGAACCGACTTTTTAGCTCATCGGTTCTCGGTTCCGATTCCGCGAAGAACCGGCGGAACCGAGAACCGGTATCGGGAACCGACCCATCCCTAAAATATACGTTATAGTAAAAACTTGTAAATACAAAAATTAAAGTTTAAATCATTTCCTTGGGATGATTTTTAGTGGGTGAAATATACAATACAAGTTGAGTTGTTATAGACTGCTCAATTCACTACTGCGGTTTTTACTCATTTGAGTAGTCTGACAGTTGTAGGGTTAAGAAATAAACATATAACAAAATGTATTAGGTGTAAAATGGTTTAATTGTTTTTCATGTCATGTATTTTTGGTTTGATTAACTGTACAGATGAAAAGACTTCGATCAACAGTACTATCTAGTGGGATCCCGATGGAAGAATTAATTCTTCAAATTAGAACCTTTGACATTCCTCTTGAAACTGCTCTCAAGGATCTCAGGTGTGTACTTAAATTTATAAAACATTTCCACAGTACAATTTTAATTTTGAATTATTTAACGAAACAAAATGAATGCTTCTTATCTTGAGTGTATACATACATCTGAAAAACTACCAATCAGACTTTGTTGGGATTAAATATAAACGCTTATTTATTTATTGCATAAATAAAATTACAAACAATTTACAAATTATCGTCTATGGATTCAGTGCCCACATAGGCACGAGGTCTGTGCGTGGGCACGAGTCGTGCACAACATAACTTCACAATAAAAATTATGGAAAAAGAGAGAAGATAAAAAAAAGAAAAATACAATTTTAAAATGTACAAGAAATCATAGGTCTAATTGTATAGGTCATCACCTGAACAACAACATCACTCCTGTGCCTACACCAAAAATTCCCCTTCAAAGAATCAGAATAGAACTTGAGATAAAAAATGAAAAGAGCGACATATAGGCTAAACATAACTTTATACGTACTCCGAAAAAATGACGGACTCACAATATCCCTCCCTACCTCCTCTAACCATAAAGAAACTTGTTTTTTATAGGCCTTAACTTTATAATTTTGATAAAGTCTGTATAATTCAATGTTGCTACAAAGTTCCCAAATTACATTAAGTACTTCATAATGGGGTTTACTTAAACATGAGGTACGTTACTAGAATGAAGAAATTTATATCTTGAATTAAACACTGAGACAAGGATATTCATAATTCAATGTGGTAGTGAATAGGAGCCAATGTAGTTAGTTCAGGTAGTAGCGCGGCAAGCCTCTATAAGATCCATGCTATCAACTAAACTGTATACGGACAATACCAGCTTCACCATCGTCCTCTTCATCTCCTTTAAATGCACCCACAATGCTCTCTTATATTTTACTATCTGGAACCCTTGGTCATTTGAGTCGCACAGAAGCCACTTCCACATCATCAACACCACATTCAGAGCTTCCAGAGATTACCTTCACAATGTTCACTATTTCATCCAGGCTCACTTCCTGTTCCAGTTAGTTAGCCTTTTCATTTTGTTTCTCCGAGTTGTCCGTTTGTTGATGTGCCGTTTATTCTATTCAAAACTCGTTTCCAAGTTTCTGCAGTTATGTAACAGCAGTCTTATACATTTATGTTCTTGTATGAATCCAGAACACTTTCTTCACCTTCGGCCAACAATAGTGCGTCTTGGTTTTTTCAATTTTCCAATCGAGCGAAGGCAGTCCATTATTATCGGTAGAGTTGACATGAACGACCACTGTGACCATATCTTTGCGTATTTTATATCTTGCTTCAGTTTTTTCTCTTTTGGACATTAAAGTTTTTCTTGACGTTGCTTTCCAGTGAAGACCGGTTTCGTCAGAGTTGTAAATAAGGTTAGGATCGAGGTCTTTAGTTCCAGTTTAAAAAATTCCAGATATTTGCAACTTCTATATTAGCAGTGTACCACCTATAGTAAGTTTTGGAAGACGTGCTGGGCAGTTAGATGGTACATGTCAAATTCCCTAATCAAATGAAATGTGCGAGCACTTACCTCAATTTGAAATATTACCCTTTTGACACTTGGTTTACCATTTAAAAATAAAGTATACTCAAAGTTAGTTGAACTGATTTTATTGTCAGTAAAAAAAATTATACGCCCTTAATAATAAAATATGAAATTTATATGCCCTTAATGAAAATACAATAATTATTAAATAACCCTCCCAAAAAGTTTTATTAATAAAACCCACCCGTTTTCATTTTATTCAGAATTTAATTTTTACAATAATATAAAAAATTACACTTATAAATTTAATACAATTATAATAATTGGCACAGGTGTGTGTCTACTTGAACACAAATGAGATTTTAACTTAAGGGTCGGCTCTACCTGTCGGCCATGTTGGTTGACACTCCATAAGACCAATGTTAAATTGAAATCCAAATTTTTCCTTTATTTTTGATCGGATAATTATGAACGATATGTCATTTTAAAGCTATGGCCAATACGCATGCAAATGGCTTTTCCAAAATTAAGAAAAACATTTTGTTTAATATTTATTAACAATTTAAAAAAAATATTTTTAATATTTTTTTATGTTGTCACTATTAATTATAGCGAAAAAGTACCAAGCCATTTGCATGAAGAATTTCGTCCCCAAGAGTTTGGTATTTTTTTTAAAACGCTATTTTAACAATTGCGGGTTTTAAATGGATTTAGGCTGAGCAATGTCCGTGTAACCTACCGCCGCTATAGGGTGACTTTAAATATTTTTTTACGTTGTAACTATTAATTGTAGGGAAAAATTACCAAGCTATTCGGATGAAGAATTTTGTCCCCAAGAGTTTGGTATTTTTTTAAAAACGCTATTTGAACAATTGCGGGTTTTAAATGGATTTAGGATGAGCAATGTCCGCGTAACCTACCGCCGCTACGCTGGAGTCGCAGGTTGCTTTCTGTTTTACTAGAGCCGACCCTTAAATCTAATAATAGGCACACTAGCCTAAATCTTAAGTCTATCTGGCCAGTATTAATTATAATTATTTAAAATAAAAATGAAGTTAATAAAAATTATGTTTAAATTTGGAAAAGGTTGTGATATCACTTAGTTAATTCAGAGATATAATCCTTTGAGGATTGAAATCTCTAAATTGGCATGCTACTCCACCCAATTATGTATTAAATAAGCCTTGTACTTAATTATTCAGCCTAAACAAAAATATATTGCAAAAGACAAAAATCACCTTACACTTCCTGCAGAAAGTGAAGGTTAAATAAATAGGTTGGCAATTGTAAATGTAACATAGTTCAAAACAGTAACACTTTGTAGAATAGTTTATGCTGCAGAATTAAAACTGGTGAAATTGTCTATTGTAGTTAATTGGCACATTGTGGACATAAACTTGCTTTGAAAACTGATGTTGTGCCACGGAAATCTAAGTTGAATAATTAGAGTTGAAGTAGGATTGTAATAGCAAAGTTGAACCCAGATTACACTGTTGAAAAAAACATCTGTTTTAGTTAAGTATCATTTTCCACGCAATCAAGGCAATACAAAGTTTAACAGGCTCTGACATATTTTGAAGTTGCATGTTTCACATTATAAGGTTAAGCTCTGATAATTTACTAAGTCAAGCTAATTAAATAATTCTCAAAGAAATTTGCCATGAACGTTCATTTTTCTTGAATACATTTGCACAGAAATTATTGAAGTGAAATTTATTATAAACACTTCAAATGAAACAAAACACCAAATAAAATACTTTACTTTCTTAATTAAAGTTAACTTGTTAATTAGGCTAAAAACAATTATTAGGCTTTTAATTGGCTGATTTTGAATAGAAAGGCTTTCTTAAAGTAAATGACATTGTCTAGTTTATTGTTTAAAATTATTTTACACACAAATGAAATACCATGAATAAACAAAGTGGTTGTATAAATGTGAGCACTAACTCTTACCTGGGTTAGAAGCTATGTAGAATTACACATGTTTAATATGAAAGATCGGGAAGTTAAACTATTACACTTACCGGGAAGTTAAACTATTACACTTACATTGTTGAGGCTAACGTTACTTAATTTAATAAAATGACTTATGCACAAACACTTCCTGACATTACGCAATCAGACATGTGGTTAACCTTTTGTGTAATGAAGTCGTTTTTCTAGCAATGAAAAAAATTACATAAAATGGCTTCTCTCTTATCTTAGGATATATCGCTAGCGCTTATGTGGATGGTTGACGAGTCTACGCATTGGATGCCAGTCACAGCTGATGGATTACAGCTGTTGCTGAGTTACGTCTTCTGTCCGCTAGGTACCGTGGGTGTTCAGTGTATTGGCTGTTAGACTGTTAAATTGGATTAGAGAGTGGATTTATGATCTAAATCGTGGCGCGCTATTTAAATAACGGCACAGCAGAAAGTTTTTTTACCAGCGACTTGTAATTCGTGAATGCCATGACCTAAAGTTCCGTAGCCAACCATGACCTTAAAATCAGTTACTCCACCAAATTTTTAACACAACGTCTTCGCTTTTCACACAAAATGAGCTCTGAGATCGTTTGTCCAATTGTTGGTTGTGCATGAACCACATGTAAACAGCATTCACAAGATCGTAATGTTTTGCCTTTTTCATCACTTCGATGCTTCGGTCCTGGTCACACTTTTAAACTTTGTTATACAGATACTGTTCTTCTTATATTCATGCAGATTTATTATGTTTCATATTTGTTATTTAAAATTTTCTTTAAGTAGCGTAGTTTTTAATCTGTGCCTTTTTATTAATATGTTCAATCAATTATAAATATTTAAAACAGTCCTTTTATTAATTTACATTATTTCATATTAGGCCTAATTATTATTATTAATTAAATAATTAATAATTAATTATTATTATTTATGCTATATTAATTTTAAGTTGTCTTTCTTGTTCTTTATGAAAATAAATACTTTATTATTATTTCAAGTTAACTTTTTATTTATTAAAGTAATCGCACAGGATTTTGAATTTAATTATGTAAAATTAAACTTTAGTTGAAGAAAACCTATTAAATTTTTTAAAATAAAATTTACCTACTGACTTATTTGTAATGATAAAGTTTGATGGTAATAGTAATTAAACAATATGTAAAAAATAAGGCACCAAAATTTTGTTCTGATATCTTGCTTTCAGTAATTTTACTATAGTAGAGTCCTGTTATTCCAAACTAGTTGGGACCGAACACTGTTCGGTTTAGCGGGCATTCGGAATAGGCGGATTTTACGAATAATATTAACGTATTGACTTGTTAAGGCGTAAATTAAGTGAGGGGACAACTGCTAGTATCTCTTCTATACAGCTTTGATCGGCTCGGAGGAAAGCGAGGAGGAAGTGAACGCTCAAACTGAACTCATATCATACGTATGTAGACGCGGCAAATGCTCTTTACCACGCTCTAGTGTAGGATTACATCATCCGGGGTTATTTCCTTCCTTTGCTTTAAGATTCTGATTTCTTCTAAAAATGAAAGGGAAGGGATAAGTTTTTCGAACTGTCCCTTTTGTCATTAACTGTCCGTTAATACCGCATTATCTCGAAAAAGATCGAGAACAAAAATTCCTTCGAGGTAACGAAAACAAAGGAGAAAATCGGACGAAAACAACTGGCAGGTGGCAACAACACTACTTATGCCTAGCTGTTTGTATCTAATCTTTCCTTCTTTCTGAAGGACCCGGTATCTGTTTCACATAACGCTAGTTGCGGTAGCTTCCTTCCTGCAAAACGGATGGAAAGCGGGAAGAAAACAAAACCAGCTTTCATTCCAATTTGGTTTCAGGCGTTTTCATCAAGTTCAGGCTCTATGAATGTCTCTATTTAACTTATTTGTATAACAATAAATGTACGTTTTTTTCATGAATGTCTTTTTAATTTCTCCTGTTTTTATGTTAAAAAAATCTGTATTTTTTCTGAACCCTGTTCGGAATAGCAGGACTCTACTGTATTTATATGCTAAACTTCAATGAAATCCCAATTATAGGCTTTATTTTCAGACAGTAGTAGCGCTATCAACTTGGTCAGAAAAAACATAGTGCCCCTAAAAATTCCAGTCCTAAAATAGTTAACAGATATTGCAAATTTCTAAAGCAAATTTTTATTCTTATATAAATTATTATGAATTTATTTCATATTATATTTAATGATGTGTATATTTATGTTTTATATTGTTTCAGGTCACAAGTAGTCCGTGAAGCATGCATCACAGTTGCCTTTTTGTCACAACAACTCCGACAAAAATTTGACCATTCGGCAGAATTTGTGATAACTGCTATTATGGGATTGATCCAAAATTCCGCAAAAGTAAGTATCACCCAGCCAACCACTTTTGCCTGTAGTTCACTGGTACAGTGAAACCCCAATTTTACGTTTTCCCTGTATG
Organism: Philaenus spumarius; assembly: GCA_018207615.1. Taxonomy (NCBI): domain Eukaryota; kingdom Metazoa; phylum Arthropoda; class Insecta; order Hemiptera; family Aphrophoridae; genus Philaenus; species Philaenus spumarius. The sequence continues at coordinate 95,183 of JAGFPH010000447.1, read as the reverse complement.
TAAATCATTGTTTCCCGGTCTGAACGAAATACCTATGTTTTAACCCTTTGGGTCCCAGGGCGACGATCTATCGTCGATAGAAAAGTATGCGTAAAATCCCATGGCGTCGATAGATCGTCATCTTCAGTGTTACGCGAAAAATCCCAAGCGGCGATGTATCGTCGCCAAGATTATTTCAGTGTTTTATAATTAGGTAAATAACTTTTTACATATAACTCGGACATTTTTGTGTACAAAACAATATAATCTCTTAGTGTAAGCCTTAATTTAATCAAGTCCTTATTGACATTTTTAAAACGATCTGACGGCTGACGTAATCTAACTGTGCAGTTTAGTTGTCATTTGTTTATGTTTTGTTTACTGGTGAATTTAACATTCATTTTTCGATTCTTTTAATGTTCTTTAGTGCACCAAAATGTATATTAGTGATCTAGTTGTGATTGTTAAACAATAATAATAATGAAATTTCCTGCTTCTTGTAATATATTGGTAGGATGTTTATGAACATACCAAGATTGTTTACCACGCCTTTTTAGTGAGGTTAAAGTTTGTTTTTTAGTTTGTGTGTTTTCAAGTACATTTTAGTTATTTACTGATATAGTTTTTGGTTTTAATATTATTAATTATATTTTAATTTGTAATAATAAAAACACTCACTAATAAAATAAACTCACTTTTCTCAAATGTTTACTTAGGTTAGGCCTATGTTAATTTTTACTTTTTCATTTTGCGACATAAAATTGTTTTTATTTTATTTGTGACACAGATATTATTTTTTAATCAAATGACTTGAAATTTTGTTCTCATATGTAAAATAGTATAAGGATTCGATTTTTAATGTTTCCCACAGTAAAAAAATTTCTAGTTTTTCTTTCAAAAATATTACATCATACTTTTTTTAAATTTTACAAAAACAAACACACAATTTGCCACATAAAAATATTTAAAAGAATATAATTCAAACATACAAATTAGTAGGTTTTATAGACAAATTAATTTGATACCACAAACATTAAAATAGCTTCAATACAAGGCAACTTATGATTTGTTACCAAACCTCTACCGTAACAAAAATTTTTTGGTCTGGGATTTTTCAGCATATTTTCCAATAAACTGTATATGACATTTTTCCGACCAACCATATTTTTGGCCTGGGACCCAAAGGGTTAATGTTATACATTCCTGCATTTTTCGATATCAAATTTAACCTTTTTCCTGGATTTTATAACACCTAGATTATACAAATCCAAACGAAAAATAATATTAATAATATATTAATATTAATTATTAATATTATTAATATTAATATATTAATAATATTAAATATAATATTAATTTGCAAAATTACACTAATTACAGTAGATTTTCAATCGATTGTTCCTGGAATTATTATTTTCCTGGATCTAGTATCTTAAAATTGCATAAAAATGATGGCCCAACATTAATTTTTCAACTTTCTAAGAATGCAGGGCAAGAACAACCTCTGGTTTTTTTTATTGTTTATATGAAGAATCTTTGGTGAACTTATAACAAATGGTCCCGCTTTTATCTGAGGACTTATTAATGCTTGTGCTTAGTAGTTAGATCTAAGGACAGGTTGTTGCCAAAATATGCACATAAAACCAATTTATTCACAAACGCCTACGTTAGAAACTGAAGTGGGTTACTTCCAAAACTTTTCTCCATATAAGCAGTCAGATTTGTCATTAAAAGCATTAATTGAAGCGCAAATGTGAGCTTGACACTGAACACTATGAGAAGCGGCCGACGCACAGTGAATTACGTGCTTCGCACGCCAACCCGCATATTGGGAGTATTTTCAATACACAATGCATTGCGCAAAAAATCTCATTGCTTGCATTACTATTTTATCATTTACCTATTTATTTTTTTCTAGGTGATTTCTTCCTCAGGACTTATTACATTAAGGTATATACTAACACACACTCACGCTCCACGTTTGATACCTCTTCTAGTCAGCCATTTAAGTTCAAAATCCCGTGAAATCCGACGAGCCACATGCGAGTGTCTTGATTTAATCACCCATACATGGAGTACACATTCCTTAGAGCGCCATATAGCTGTTATCCAGGATTCTATCAAGAAAGCCTTATCGGATGCCGATTCCGAGGCTAGGACCCATGCAAGAAAGTAAGTATTTTTGTTCTTCTTTTTAAGTGTTTTTTGTGTATGAAACAGAAAAGGTTAAGATAAGTTTATGTATTTTCACATCTCTAATTAAATAAGAATACAGGGTTAGTTAAAAGTCTGGAGACACCCCCTTCACTCTCCACCATTTTTATTTTTACTCCTCCATCTTAAAAAATGTTGTAAAAAATCAAATTTACGAAATCGATTTGGAAGCAATATTTTAGGTCAAGCACTTTGAAATAAACATTTTTTTTGTCTCTTGAAATTTTTTCTAAAAACTCTTCCTTTTCGAGATATTAGCAACTTTATGTCGATTTATTTCAACACGTTTAGGGCCGCTATTTTGTTTTGGGTGGTCCGATTTTTATTTTCTTTATGTCATTTTCCTAGTCTTAAATAGACCTTTAAAATGAGGTATCACATGACCATACTTCCCATTTAAAAATATTGAGTAGCCCCAAAAATTCCGATTTTGAGTTGAGGGGCAACGTTGTCCTATGCATGGGGAAGTGTGCTTTTATGACCTATAAACAACCCCCGGGTTTGGATTTTCTATCAATGCTCGGTGGAGAGTTAAGGGGGTGTCTACAGACTTTTAACTAACCCTGTATATCTTGAGTTAACCCTGTAGTGATTTTTCTCGTTGTCTTATTTTAAAATTTATTAAAGTTAATAACATTTGGTGTACTAAAAAAATAATAAAATCGTTGTAAAATTCTTATTTAAACTTTTCAATGCTACTAAGTACCTCAGTCTCGGAACGGATTACACTTCAAACCTTTTTTTTTACTATCAATGATTAAACCCTAGAGCTGGTAAACGTCCTTAATCGACTTTTAAACTTTGTTGCTGTGGTGGTATGCGTCGATTATCGATGTTCAAAATATTGCATAGAATAATTGTAAAATAATGGTCAATCCAAGCAAACTTAGATTCGCTGTAAAGCTTAAAATTCCAAACTACCAGATTTTATCATTTTTTTTACTAATTCATGCTACAGCTGAGGTAAAAGAAATGTAATTTAGTTGGCAATGACTGTGACGTAATTTCTTATTTGTGCATCTACTGTCCCAGCTGATTTGTGTTGGTTATTTCATAACGGTATAATTCAAATGTTTTTCTTCTTCTTCTACATATGATTATCTTTGTTTATGTATCTAATGCGTGTACTCTGTACTTTATTTGTATAATTTCAAATACATTTTATGTACAATATACAGTACAGTAGAGTCCCGCTATTCCGAACAGAGTTTAGAAAAAATACCAATTTCTTTTTAACATAAAAACAGGAGAAATTAAAAAGACGTTCGTGAAAAAAAATACATTTATTGTTATACAAATAAGTTAAATAGAGACATACATAGAGCTTGATGAAAACGCCTGAAACTAGATTTGAATGAAAGCTGGTTTTGTTTCCTGCATGTTTTCCATCCGTTTTGCAGGAAGGAAGCTACCGCAACAAGCATCCGGTGAAACGGATACCAGGTCCTTCAAAAGGAAGGAAGGATTGGATACAACAGCTAGGCGCTGGTAGTGCTGTTGATGCCTGCCAGTTGTGTTCATCCGTTTTTCTCCTCAGTTTTCGTTTTCTCGAACAAATTTTATTTTTTTCTCAATCTTTTTTCAAGATCGGTACTAACGTACAGCCTGCGGGATGACAAAACGGATAGTTTGAACAACCTGTCTCTTCCCTTTAGTTTTTAGAAGAAAACAGAATCGTAACGCAACGCAAATGGATGGTGTAAACCTCCACTAAGGCGAGGTCAAGAGCATTTGCCGCGTCTACGTGTAATATGAGTTCAGTTTGAGCGTTCATCTGCTTCTCGCTTTCCACCAAGCCGATCAACTGGCACTAGCTGGTATTTTTATTTAGGGTATTTACATAGGGTTATTTTCACAATAATTTTAAAGATTTTTCAAAACTTGTTATATTGCTGTGTAGCGGACGACTACGCTACTCCTCTACTCCTCGTTTCATAGATTACTGGCATAAAGTAAAAACTTAAAGCGAAAAGAATAAAATATTTTTAAAAATTTTGATGCACTCTTATATTACCTTAAGTTTTTGATTTAAACATAAGGTTTGGATAACCGAGTGTTTTCAATATTATCATGGTATATTATGTAAAAAGATGAAGTTATTTTTACGTTATGGAAAGAATATATTTTCATATATAATTTGAAAGATTTTCCAAAACTTGTTATATTGCTGCGTAGTGGGCGACTACGCTACCTCTACTCATCGTTTCATAGTTTACTGGTGTACCACCTTTAAAGAAATTATGACAACAATTTGGAATGCGTGCTGAGCTAAGACGAAGATGGTACATACAATCCTACAAGAAATAAAGATTTACCAAGTACAGCAAAGATCTGTAACCTTACCTTATTTAAAGTTGATACTGAACACCTGAGTTAGCTATTTACAGGAAATACAATAAATACAATTTGTATAACAAACAGTTTGTTTATTACTTTAACTGTAAACTGATATTCAAAAAATGTATATGCCCTTAAGTAAAAGATAAAAATTTATATGCCCTTAGTTATAATTAAAAAGAAAATTTAAGAAAAGTTTACATTTACAATATTGATTTTGATTATATTTAAAAGATCCCTCCCCTAAAGTAAAATTAGAAAAACCCTCCCCATTTATAATACAACATTTATTACAATTTATTACCTTTTCACAACATTACAAAATTAAACATATAGTACCATGGATTTATTAATAACTCTTGTTTTGTTGGCCAACCTTAATACTAAGTGAAATTAAATAATAAAAATAATGGCGTTTAATAATTTAGTGAGACGTCTCTCATATAATAAATAAGAAAAAACTTTTAGATTTTTAAATTTGGAATGAAATCCTTTGAGGATTGTGGTTCGAAAAATTTGCTAGCGGTCCCTTCCAAGTTATTTAATTAAACAAAATTTTAGATACAGCCTTTATCAAATTATCTTCTTTTTTTTTCTTCTTTTTTTTGTTATAAGACAGCCTTCATTAATTCTAATTTTCAAACATGTAATTAGTATTTTAAATTATATATAACTATCCATTAATATTCACTGAAGTTTCACAAATTTGGATTTTTACACTCATAGTTCTTCTGAAGGCACAAATTTTCAAAAAAGTTAAGTTTATTCAATTTTGCCAGTCATTGTTGAACCACTTGTAAACTATGAAACAAAATACAACATAATTTTAGTTTCAGAACCAAAAGGTTAAGTGCAAAAAAAGCATGTGCAAAACAGAATTGTAATATTGTGCAAGAAACTGAATGTTTGTTCGTGCAAGAAACTGTATGGTAACATATTGTTTTATAAAATTAATAACAGTAAAATCTGAACAGAAGGATATGTTTCTCCTTTACATTGCACAAAAGGCTACTATATTTTAAACTGAAATTTGCTGAAGACTTATAGGCTGTATCTTTGGTTAAAGAAATGACTGTATTGGTTAAATTTACTTATGGATTAACAAAGTTATTCTGTAACTGCAGATATATAATTATAGTTAAAATTTACAACATTACAAATTAATATAGCAACTCAGATGGTAAAAAATAATTTAAGAAATGGTTTAAATGGTTACCTGGCAATTGATGTCAAAGAGTTTGAACGTATTCACATGTTTTGTGAACTAACGAAACGAAGCTAACGAGCTAACAAAACTTGGCGTCCGCTTTACAACATGAGTGGCTTTCGCGACATAACTGGTCTTTTTATTTATCGCACTTTTGAAAGACTATTTTAGATTCAAATTAACTAATTCACGTATCACTTCGCATTTTGCAAAAGTTCACGTTGCCATGAGGTTTTCAAGTCCTTTATGTCTGCGGCTGAACGAAGGTCTCGAAGTTCAAGGTTAATTAACAAAGGGAGATTTTCTAAAGAGACGATTACATAACTAGTCTTTTTCTACGCATGCGCTTAACTCAGCATGCGCATGGCATGGTAATCAGCTGTTTCTGAGTTACGTTCTCTATCCGCTAGGTGCCGCGGGCGTTCGGTGTATTGGGCAGTTAGACAGTTTGGTTTAATCAGAATGTAATTCTGGTTCAAAAAGTGGCGCGCTATTTAAATAACGGCACACTGGCATAAAGGAAAAACTTAACCCTTCCCACGCTACGGAAATTTCGGACTGCTCGCACTATAACGCTAAATACCTCCAAAACATTAAGTTCTCAATAAGTGAACGCAAATTTTTTTTTATTGTCTTATACCAAAAAATGAGACATGGGAATAAAAAAAAGTTTTTTTAATCAAAGTTGGTTTATTTGACAACAAAATAAGTAAAAAAAACATTACAACATTAGAAAGAATCAAGCTCGTGATACCCACACTGCTTTATTACGTATTGTGTAGTTAGGTTATTATAAAATATTTTATGAATTGAAATAAAAAAAAGAACATATAACCATGGTTGTGTTAACATTGTTTTTACAGCTCAGGGTGTGGTATGACACCCTTTGAAACGTGCAACGGGGTGTAGGTTGGGCCGCGTGGTGTAGGTCTCGCAAAGGTAGATAGTTTCCTTTCTCATTCCTTGTTGAGAGCAAACAACACATCTACCAGTGCCCTTTTCTCTCCTTGCCATAAAGTGATGTCTGACAAAAAACAATAAAACAACAAACGCAGGACAGTTTCACACGGAGTCTGCACGGAACTGACTTGCGAGTTAGTTCGTTTACAGCGTTAGCGTCGCTCGAAACAGAGCATTAGTGGTGTAGCGCGCCAACTTAGGTGCTCCTCCCACAACAGTCGGAGTTCGGAGTCGACCGCCATTATGTTTTTTAACCAAGGGATATGTTACCCAATAACTCCTGCACTCAAGAAGCAAAACTGAAAACTATTTATTCCTGACAATACACTCGATGTTTAAAAGCGAGTTTATTTGTCCACAGCGTTTTGAGCAAAGTCAAACAGTCAAACTTAGCGGTTATATTCGTCTACAGCGCGGGAAGGTTTAAAACGAAAAGGAAAAAGATGGTTAAAAATTGGGAATCCGCTCTTATATTCTTAGAAGTTTTTGATTTAAACATTAGGTGAACCAGATTATTTTTATTTATTTTGTATAATAATGTATGGATAATGTAAGTAGTAAATGACTTAAATTTTCAGCAACATTAAAATTGTTAATTTATGTACCATCTATTTATTGTATTAATAAATGTATATTTACCGGTTCAGGTCCTACTGGGGATTTAAAAAGCACTTCCCGGAGCAAGCTGAAGCTATGCTAAATACCCTCGATGCAAGGTTAAAGCAGAAGTTATTTGTCGATGCACCAGGCATGTCAAACTCAAGCTCCAGTAATTCCATTCACCAAAGTGGAATATCTGGACCAACATCATTAGGACCTCTGTCAGCAGGACCATCGAGAACGCCCAAGACAGGTATGGTTGAAGTTTCTACTATATTTAGGTTAGATAAACAAAATAGTGTGTCTGTAAAAGGCATGCAGGGAATTTCGTTTATTTTTTGGATATTTTTTGTTTCTTGTAATATATCTGGGCCTATGAAGGGCTTTTTAGCCCCTCTTCTAGCATTTCGGTCCGCTGCCTCATTGCCCTTAATACCTACATGGCCAGGCACCCATTTAAGAGTAACTTCATTGAGTCTAGCCATATCATCCTCTGCTTTAAAACAGTCCCAAACTAACCTTCATTCAAAGGTAAGATTCCAGCGCCTTTAAGGCAGCTTGGCTGTCAGATAGGATGTCAATCCTAGCTCTCTTAATTCCTCTTTTGAGGATTTCACGGGCGCAGAGATCAATCTCCGCCTGAAAGATTGATGGTAAGGATCCCATAGTCCTGATCCCATAGCTACACCTAGGACCGTAAACTCCTGCACCAACTCCGCTGGCCATTTCAGCAAATGCTTATGCTAAATTTTTTTAAAGTAAATCCTTAAAAATGTAGAGATACTAAATGTGCAAGGAGGTTATCTAACCAATGGCATACCTGCCAACTTATACAGTTTATCCGTAAGATTTACGGAATTCGTTGATGTTTTACAGTCTTACGGATATTCGTTATTTTTTACGGTTATTTTTGTTAAAAGAATATTTAATTTATTTTACATAAAAGAACAAATGTTCTTCATCTTATTTTGGTATATTTACTCAATTTGAGTTATTATCGACATTATTACAACTTTTTATTTGGTTTACAACGTCTTTTGCATATTAGACGCACGGATTCTGTGAGAAGTGATTCGAAAAAAAAACAACCGTTTTTTTAATGCGCATGCGCTAAGAGCAATGATGTATCATAGATACGCTGTACGCATTACATTTGATCAAGACCGTCTCCATTCTGCAGAGACGTCTTGATTCTAAGTTTTGCTTTGGCATAACAGTAACATGACACCGATCAGAAAAATTTCAAATGTTCGTATTCACTTGGAGCCGATATTATATTAAGGAATTTTAATATTAGTTATATTATTTCTTAAGCAAAGCCAATGTTTTTGTTACTATTCAAAATTTTTTTAAGGATGTGTCAATACCGATTCCCTAAAGTCGATTCCATCGATTCTTAATCGCAGTAATTGGTATCGAGAACGATCGCAAAAGTCGATTTCAAACACAAACAAAACATCTTATGTGTACTGAATTATTAATAAATAAATGTACGTGTATATTACATTTTCAAATACCGATACCGAGAGAGATACCAGTTTACATCATTGTTGGACTTGAAAGTTCTCCGTATTTAGGACGGAGACTCAGTATTTTGAATGTAATCTTCGGTATTTGCAATCTCATTCTCTGTATTTAAACTTAAACCCAATTTAGCATTTTGCAATATCAGTAGGAAAAAATGTAAAACTTTCTTAGTTTGATGAATGTAGACATTTTCCCTAGTAAAATGTTTAGGCAATTGTTTCGTTTGTAAACGTTTCTTGTTTTATTTGTATTCACGCGTAGGCTTAGTTATTTGTGTACAGGAAGGTAAAGAAAATCAAGGTCAATCACTTATATAGTTGTGGTCATAGAAATTGCATCACTTAAAAATAATAAAGCATCTCATTAAACCAATGTTGTTCTTACTTTTTGATAATTTTTAAATGTTTTGCAAAGGAAAAGAGTGTTATGAGCCATGAAAAATGGTTAAAACGGAAATAAAAAATAAATAATATTCATAAAATGATAAATAAAATTTTTAGTGTTAACAAGGAATTTAAGAAAAAAATAGTTTTTTACATACTCATATGAATTTCTTCGGAAAAATTTGATAAAACATTAAAAATATGTTTATTGAAATATTAATATAAACTAGTATTTTGTCGAAGCGCCATTAGCCGTGCAACTGAGGCGATCCTGTTTGGCATTGAGCAGGCCTGCAGAATATGTCCGAACGCCCGAACGAGGTTCGGGGGAAATTGGGACTGAGCTGGGGAAATTTTGGCTGGGGAAAATCCAACAAAAATAAGGAAAATATAATTATTTTGGAGAAAATAGATAAGAAATGAATGGGAACAAAAATCAGCTTAATCGGTTTGTATGATACATATAAAACACACACACACACAAAGTGTGTTGTCTGCTCTCTGTTACAAGTTGCAAGTCGGACCGGGTTCCTATTTAATTTTCACCGCACAAAATATTGTACGGCCGAGCCGCCGATACGATATTTTTGTGCCAGTTGATGAATGGCAGTTTTCTGATTCTTGATGGGCGTTCAAATACATTCGTTGGGTATTAAAAAATAATTATTATGATACCGTTATGTAAATTTTCATTAGTTTCATACAAATGATATTCTTCAAGCGATTAGAATTAAATCATATTATACGATACTTAATGTACAGGTATTACCGATGTCTTTAAATTTCTTTGACCGAAATTTGAAACAGGCTTTATCAGTAAAATGCATACAATGTGATGTGCGTACTAATATTGTATTACATCGGCTTGCATTAAAATTCCGAAGATTGAAATGATGCGATGATTTTTTGTGTGTTAGTTTTCCTGTATACACGGTATAAGCACTCACAGACGTCGTAGAAAACTTCTGTTGGTACCAAAATCTTCGTAATTTTATTGCGGAGAGTTGAAAAGCTTTTGAGCTTTCTAGGGTGAGGCGGAGCGTGTCAAGGTCACATTTTTTGGGTCAAAATTATGAAAATTCAGTGTGGGGCTATCGTTTTATATGTTTTTGGGTAAAAACAAAACGATTTTTGACATTTAAAAAGTCGTAACACGTCGGGATCACGTTTTTGCATCAACATTTTGAAAATTCATATCGTTTTATATGTTTTTTGGTACGGGGAAACCGATGTTGACAGTTATAAAGTCGCAGCACGTCGGGGTCTCGTTTTTGGTTCAACATTTTGAAAATACAGTGTGGGGTAACGTTTTATATGTTTTTGGGTACGGGAAAACCGATTTCGACAGTTAAAAAGTTGTAGCGCTTCGGGATCAAAATTTTGAAAATTCAGAATGGGGTATGGTTTTGTATGTTTTTGGGTACGGGAAACCCGATTTTTGACATTTAAAAGTTGTTTGTAGCGCGTCTGGATCACGTCTTTGAATCAAAATTCAGTGTGGGGTATCATTTTATATGTTTTTGGGTACGGGAAAACCGATTTTGACAGTTAAAAAGTTACAGCGCGTAGGGATCAAAATTTTGAAAATACAGTGTGGGCTAACGTTTTACATGTTTTTGGGTACGGGAAAACCGATGTTGACAGTTAAAAAGTCGTAGCGTGTTGGGGTCACTTATTTTTTAACTAAATGTAACAAATGAAAAGTAATTGTTAAGTTTAATTTTCTTTCAATTCGTGTGATCTGTCCGGACAATTTTCAGTAGTGACTGTGGTAGGTAATTCGGTAAATGAATTGGAACTAATTAAACATAAGATTTAACTTTGTTTTAACCACTTAAGGTATTAGGCCCGTTTTACACTGTAAAATATTTTATAAAAGATGGTATCCACCTATTATAAAAGATTTGAAAAGTGATTCTCTTTTATGAAACATTTTGGACTTGTACTTAAAGGTAAAAATGTATCTAACATTTTATAAAAGGTAAAATGCCAACCTCTTAAATTTTATAAATGAAATGTTATAAAAGAAATATATTATAAAAGATGCCCCATTACACTATCAAAGATCTTTGTCAAAGAACTTTTACAAAACATTTTATAAATTATTTTACAGTGTAATACGGGCCTTAGGCCTACTTTTAAACATAATAAAATAGCAATAATCAAGTTGTATTTTTTTGTTTTAAACCTTTTGGGACCATCTGACAGATATTTTACTGTAGATATATAATTTCACCGTAGTTAATAAGTAAAAATAATGCAATTATTATTTTTTTAAAGATTTATATTGGAGTTTATAGTGAATATAATAAAAATTATTAAAACATTAGGTCAATAAATGTGTTGAAATAGATAAACAAACTGTGTTAATGTCTGGCATATCTGTAGCGAATAGCGATCAATTTTTGAGAAATATTTAGTGAAAAAAAGTGTGTTCTGGGGAAATTTTGTGTGCTAAAACATTTTCTGCACCCCTGGCATTGAGTCGATCAAATTTTTTACGATTTCGTCACTTATCTCCTCATTCCACACTTTTTCGATTGCCTGTTTCAGCTTATCTTTATTCTTAGGCTTTGCAATAAATTTATTTAGGATTTGTTTACACATTTAGGATCAAAAATATAACAATCATATGTGATGCAATTTCTATGACCACGACTGTAGATCGGTATCAAAAAAATATTTTAGTATAATAATTCTATTTGTTTTAGTTCGGGTAAAACATTTTGAACATTTTCGGGATTAAAAGTTACTCGTGATTTATGTTTTCTGTGGGAGTCCCGACGAAGTGCCTTTCTTTTACTTGTTATTCATTCCCGCAAATAACAACATTTAATTTCTACTTTTTTTAAAATTTTACAAGTGTTATCTAATTAACATTTTCGCGGACCTTAGCAGTTGTAATTTAAATTAAATTTTAACGCCCGTATTTGATAGAAATGATTGTTCTCGGGAGTATAGGTTTTTTCGCGGACATACGCTGTTGTATATTAAATTGCGTTTTATGAAATTAGAGGTAATAATATTCGGACTTTGTATTCTTTTTTTCGGACATTTGTCATTCTATTTTAAATAATATTTCAATAATTTTAAGTTCCTAAAATTTTCATAAATTGCATTCGGGCATCGATGTTTTCGCCGACATAAGCTGTTGTATATTAAATTGTGTTTTATAAAATTAGCGTTAATAATATTCGGACGTCGTATTCTTTTGTTTACATTCATCATTGTAATAGTATTTCAACAATGGTAGTTCATAAAATTGGCACAAATTGTATTCGGGCATCTGTTTCAATTCTTTGTGCCTAATTCTTAATGCTATCTAACTTTTTAAGTTTATTTATATACGGAGATTGCCACTTTAGAAATGACCATGTCGTCGGTCCAGCAGCATGTCGAAATGATTCAATATTCATAGACATAGACTAAACAGCTTTCTTTTTATCCAATTGTAAAACTAATCATAATATGTAGCTTAGATATTTTTGGTTCACACAAATAGTTTTTATCAAACAAATTATATATTTTAATAAATGTGCATATAAAATTAACTGATATTTTTAAAACTCCTATAAGATAAACATTCCCATATTATTTATAATTTCTTACAACAAGACAAGGATTTTAATTGCTGCATGACCATTCAAAAAAGTGCAATAGGTTATTCTATTTTGGATCTTATTAAACTTCGTTTCATTCAGTTTATACTTTTTGTAGCCTTTAACTTTTAAAAGTAAGATTTTTGTAGTAAACTAACAAATAAGTTAATGTTCCACTGTAGCAGTTTAACCAAAGTAGCAAGTAGTCCAAAGTTCTTAGTTGACCTTATGTCTTAAAAGTGAACTTTTACAGGGGCCTACTACTTAAAACATTATATCGCCTATGTGTGGCTTTATTTATTTTCTATATTCAATTGTACTAACAATGTTAATTAATAGGGATCTGGTTATGAAATGTGTAATTAAATTACTAGCCTATCTAAAATGATATTGCCCATCATTAAGACAACCCAAGAACATTTTTTTATACATAGTGGAAAGTTGGTTTGTGTAGTTAGTTATGGGTTACATGTATTTGAATGTTTCTTCTTTTTGTCAGTATTTAGTTCTTAATACTACAGGTTTTAAAAATACTATAGTGTGTATATATTTAAAAATAATATTTGATTGATATTCAATTATTTGAAAAGCAGCTAGAATAATATTAAGTTTGTATACATTTTACTCTAGCCTTTGTGTATCACTCTAAAACTTATTAAAATTTTTATTAATGCATTTTTATAAAAAGGTTTTGTAAAGGTTAGTTGAATAGACATAATTATTGCCGAAAGAGTTAATACAATTAATGAAATTACTGCTTCCTAAGTGATCCTAATTTTTAGTTAAGCCATTTTAATAATAACTGTTTCTGAATTAATCTGATATTAGGTTATAATGGCTATATAGAGGGTTGTGTCGTAAAAAAGGGTCAAAATTACTTGCGCGGAGTTTTTACTGATTCTGATTTTTCAAAGTTGGCAGGTATGCAATGGTAACAACATTAAAATCGTATAAGTGGCTCTCAAGTTACATGTAGAAAAACATAAATATATATAAATACAGATTTTTCCCTTATACAGTAGTCACTGCTTATTGTGATCAAATCCAAACTCATAACAATAACAATAATTTTAGTAAATATTTCTATTTGTTATCACTATCTCGAAATGTACTGTATTTTGATAATTGTGAAATATATGTAAACAAATTCAATTTATTTATAAAATAACTGCTGTGTCAAAATTCCTAAAACTTCAACATTCAGATTATTTTTCTGGTATGCGTAAACCTTTCTTTTACAAACATTTAGTTTTTACTTTTGTCATAACGTATACATTTTGGTAAAGAAAAACTTCACGAATTTGAAAAATTCATCTACGTTTGTAATTTTACTTCTTAATTTATTGTATTGTAGTTTAGCCTTGGTTATATCAAGTTTTTCAAAGTTATTTTGAATGTTTGGAATATTTTAAATATCCCACAAAGTATAAGTTATATTTGATTGCATGGACCTTATAAGTAGTGTAGTTTTAGATACGTAGATAGATAAAAATGTGCACTTGTTTAGAGATCCCATCAAGACGAGCGGGAGCGGGTCCTACTCCGGTACATCCTGTCCGTTCAAATAGTGCGATAGATCTGCAAGCAGCCCAACGTGCGAAGGCTAGAGCTCAATACGCTGCGATGGCCCGCCACAAAGTCGGCGCTGGTGGTTCTCTGCGTAAGTTCTTTATGCTTTTAAAATTGGATAATATATTGGTAAAAATATAAATATTGTACATACCCATTGCTTCAAAAAAGTCCTGCAGAAGTCATATTGTGTTGGAGAGTCTCAAAAGTTGTTTAGTTTCTTTTGTTTTTCAGGCTATTGAGA
>JAGFPH010000447.1:63463-80554 GCA_018207615.1 Philaenus spumarius | reverse complement strand
ACTCTTCAAAATATAGCTAAAAAGTTTATATTTTGGTGTATGCGTATATTATTTAAATATAATGTTAATTTATTCAAATAAAACTGTGCAATTTGCTGTAAAACACAATTTATAACCGATGAACTAATAAACGTATCAATTTATAGTTTTGTTAATTAAAAAAAAAAAAACGTTTCCTAGCTTCCAGTATTTTAAATATAAGCCTTCAGGGCTTGTGTTAACAAATATCCTCTAATATTGTACCCAATGCTGTGCCTCTAAACAAATATTTAATGTTTATATAGCAAATGAATTATCAAAGATGTGCAATTTGGCAGAAAGAAGTCTTAAATCTTCACTATAACAATTTAATGTTTTGAAAACATATTTGACCATTTTATTAATTATATTTTTTTATGTTTGTAGTTCAGCCATTTCCATTTTTTTGTCATAAATATGTATACTGTATTTTAATTTTAAACCGTATACTGTCCATTTTGATAGGCGGTGAATTGATATAGATTCTAGCAAATGTAATTATTTAGGTTTTATTTTATTAAGGTTTAGTGTAGATTATATTGAGTGATTTGACATCCTTGAGTGTCCTTAAATTGAGTGTTGTGGACATACTTCTGGAAGTTTTGTCATCTTAGATTATACGGGGTGGTCTGGATCTAGCGTTAAACATTTTTTTGGGTGATAGAACAACATAAATGCAACTTAAATACACCATTTAAAAAATTCTACTTCGTACATCCACTTAAAAAAATTATTTAATGTATCTGTGCGTGATACCTTATCTCATGATAAGGTGGGTATTTATTAGATATTGGAAATTCTTTCAGTTAATGATTTGTACATAATAATCACTGTCCATAAATTATTATTTTTTAGAAGATGGGGATTTCATTGTACTATTTATCTGACATTAAAATAATGCTATTTAAAATAGTGCTGCAAGTTAAAGTAGTGGTATTTTAGTTATGCAAAAGCCACTTTTAGTTAGTGTAATTTGGCCTAACCAAGTTTTTTTTTTAAATTGTGTATTGAAGTTGCATTTATGTTGTTCTATCACCAAAAAAAAAAAAAAAAATAGTGTGCTTAAGACCACACGTTGGAAGTGATAACTTCTATGACCAATTTATATTTTTTTGTCCGTACTAATATTAGAGGAGGAGGAATAAGGATAAATAAAACATTAATGACTTTGCTGACTTTGGTATTTAATATACATATAACACAAATATCATATATATATATACATACATACTATATCTCGAGCGGTGACGGTCGCGAGTTTGATGCTTTTTCCTCTCCCAATAAGAAGTGCTATGTAGTATATTCGCGTTGCGTACATACATATATATATATATATATATATATATATAATACATACTATATCTCGAGTGGTAACGGTCGCGAATTCAATGCTTTTTCCCCAAGCAAAAAGTGCCCAACGCCGCTAAAGAAGTTTTCACTTCAAAAAAATGTTAAAGCTAGGTCCAGACCACCCCCGTCCATATACATTCAAGAATAAACTAAAAAAGCAGCCACTTTGGGAAATAAGTGCTCTCTCCTAAGATTGTATGTTTTAATATTACCGAAGTTTGAAATATGTTGTGATGTTCGACTTTATGAAGATGCACTGCATGCTGCATGCGATTTATTTATTAAAGTTTGGTTAATTTGAGCACATCAATCTTGATTTAAACTTCTCAAGCATTAAAGGGAGACATTTTTTCTGTAAACAGTTTTGATCCAAGTAATAAAGAATTTATCTGGGGCCAAATTATTTTCAGGTGTTGTCGAATAAATGTTTTTTTTTCTTTCTTGTAATCAAACAAAAATGAATACATATATTAATGTAGGAAGAACTATATTTGATGTAGCCTAACTGGATTGCTTTTAAAAATATATTACCTTAGTTTAATCCTAGATTTTTTGTCATTTAACACACGAAAGCCATTCCAAATCCTCTCATTCAGTCTTTTAAACAATTTAAAATTAAAACTCTTCATAAATAAAACTAAAGTAATAAATTTATTTGATATTTTTAACCATTGTACCCTTAATAGGTCTGTCAAGCTAGATATCACTTATCATAGAAAACAGTTTACAACACGCCAAGAAGTTTCGGTATGAAGTTTGTAACTTACTTTCATTTAAAATCTATCTAAAACGTCACAAAAAACTTCTCAAGAAATCAGATGTTGATTGTTAGCTTACTTTGTACAGCTACAGATGTGGGAAACACAAGTTTTAGCTTCTCAAAATATAGTAAAAACAATAGATAGATTAGACAATTAGTAGAACGTAACAACAGCAATCAGATGTTGATTGTTAGCTTACTTTGTACAGCTACAGATGCGGGAAACACATGTTTTAGCTTCTCAAAATATAGTAAAAAAAATAGATAAATTAGACAATTAGTAGAACGTAACAACAGCACGTGAAGCCTTTAAATTATTTAGTATTTGCTTTGAAAATGTATGGATTTTGTTAATAAGGCCTTTCTTCCTGCGTATAAGAGAAATTCTATTATATCACTAACCCAATATTTTGTCCGTGCTGCTTAAGGAGATGATTTACAAGGTAAATATGTTAATTTGTTTAAAACAAGGTGTAGTGAACGTCACACCAGTGTCATAACCAAAGTGAAATATTCTATGTCAAATGTGTGTAACTGCTTCATTTGCTAACAGTCTTTCTGATTTCTTTGTTTTAATTGCACTATTAGGGTCAGCTTTAGTAAATACAATTAGCTGTTGTGTCCAGCTTTGCCTGGCTTTGTCCGCACATTTAATATTAATTAACAAACTTGGAAAAATACCTTTCCACTAACTACTCTACTGCAAAATATTTAGCCATATTCAGACATTTTAATAGGATAGTTACATGGAAAAGAATTTTACTTTCTTAAAATTCCTACTACAAACAACATGTTTGTTTTATAAAATAAATTTATAAATGCAACGTAAAAATGAATGCATGTTTCCAAAATAAAACAAAATGTATATGTTTCAGAATTATAATTTCACCTAAGTTCATAATTTACTCAATTAAAAAGTTTAAAACATGCAAGAGTTAAATTATACAAAAACATTTTCATAAAGTCCCTTTAAACCCCCTCATTGTTTTTTTTACTGAAACTTTTCCCCCCAGATCTTTGATTGTCCTTTACTTTGAAACGAAGCAAGATACTAAGCTCTAGTTTGCACCATTCTGTATCTCTTTTAATAAACTTTTCAATGGTGTATGACATTACCTGAGTTTACATTTAAAATTGTTAACATTCTACACTCCTCAAGCCTCCCAAAATCATAGGGGTTTAGATATGTCAAAAAAAATTTCCTGTTATGCTCTTTTTTTCAGTAACAAAAATAATAAAGGGGGTTAAAGGGACATTATGAACACTATATATTTTTTAATAGGACAGCTTGAGAAGTAGTTTAACATCATAATATGTAATCCATATCCGAATGTTCATAACTTGTACAACTGGTATAAAATCACACCAACATTCATACTACAAAATAACCCGTCATTAATTCAAACTAAAAATACAACATTTGCAGGCTTGAGTTTGTTACAAGATATTTTATTAAGTGTAATAATCTGTGGCTAGGTGAATACAGTTCTGCTACTGATACCAAGTCACAGCTGACTTTATAGTATGCCTATGGTACACAAAGTGTTAACAACTTTCTGTGATTATTTTGAGGTCTAGAATCATTAAAAAGAAGTTGCATCGTGATGTATTGCTGTTTCTGCATTCTAGAGCGGTGTACCTAACTGTAGCACCTGTCTTTAAAAAGTAACATCAAATCAAGTAAATCAAATGTTACATTTTTATTTGAAAATTTGAGATTTAACTTATAATTTGAGAAAATTCTTATTGTAAAGCTGTCGGTACTGTAACAGATCAACAAATATTGTTGCTGACTATGAGTAAAATAAAACATGTTTCATACTTTTACTGTGCAATATGATTTAACCGTAGGTATCCCTCGAAAAATTTACACATGAAACGGCGAGGGCATTTTCATTTCCTATAAAAGACAATGTATACATATATGTAAATAAAAAACAAGGTTAAATCATATTCTGTGTTTATTATCATACGAAAACGTTGTAAATGGACTTAAATCAGGTGTCTGGGGCAAACGCCTAGTTTTTTTTTTTTGTTACCATTTCTTGCTAGACCTAACAAAAAATTATTGTTTATTAATTAAACATAATTTACGGGACAAAAATAAATTATTACATTATTAAATATTAAATTAAAACCACATTACTTAACATCCATACAGTACATGTTCAGGCGATGTAGGTGTACCTTACACAGGCCCAGGTCTCAGGATTTTCAGTCATTCAATCACTTTTTGGTCATATTTTGAAAACGCTTGATGGAACTTGAGTCGATCACAAAACTTACCTTAATATTTTTGTAATATAAGAAATTTGTACTTACAGTACACCGTCTCGTGGTCCAAATATCACCTTATGAAGGCTACCGCGGTTTCAAAAACACTAAGTTATCATCTTCAGGCCGTACAAAAATATTCAATCACTCAATGGAGGTCGTCAACAAGTATAAAACCATTTTTTTTAAACACAACACACAAACGTAATTAACACATACCGGTACATTTTATTTTTGGCCAAAATATCGCGTGCGATACACATGACGTTCAAATCTAGACTGCAAGAATAGGTAGGCCTATGTTTGTCATTGAGAATCCCTCCCCTCTCTGTTATCTGTCGTCGCGGTGTAACATGATGTTGGTTTATAAATGTTGTCTGTCCTTAATGCGATGTCGTAAATTAAATTGGATTTAAAAGATAGTTTGTCATTAAGGACATTGACAGGATCCATTTTTACACCTTACGGAATCCATGTACCTACTTTTATTACAAAAGTGTAATATTTCCAAGTTATTATGGATATCAGTGTATGGTTTTATACTTGTTGACGACCTCCATTGAGTGATTGAATATTTTTGTACGGCCTGAAGATGAAAACTTAGTGTTTTTGAAACCGCGGTAGCCTTCTTAAGGTGATATTTGGACCACGAGACGGTGTACTGTAAGTACAAATTTCTTATATTATATAAACATGTGGTCCGGTGGCCATAGTACATTTATGAATATTTTTGTGTAACCTTTTGTTATTTGTTTCAAATTTACAAACTTTTTTTGTTATGAAGGCTCTACTATTTTATGCGCGGACAGGCAATACGTTTTTGTAGTCAGGCTTTTACTAAAAGGTTTAAAATTTCAGATAGGGTTTGGATTTATAAATTAATTAACTGTTAATTTTCTATTGTATTCGGAACAGAAATTTTCTTTAAATTCTACTTTCAGTGTCAATATACTTAAATAAAGCGGCCGAGGGTAGCAGAGTGGTGCAGCAGCGGTTAAATACGCTCGACCACTCAGCTACATTTGAAACCTCCAACACATTTATACAAGTTTCAGCCCTGTTACTCGGGTTTGGTTGTAAAGACCTTGAGCATGAAAAACAAAATAAGCATCCAAAATTATAAAGATTGTGTTAACACGCTCAGAAATAAAACCATGGTAAACAACTACCCACATATGTAGGTCTTTTGTTTTTGGTATATACTTGAGCAACAAACTACAATAATTACTCAATTTAACTCTGTCTATGTAATTATAGCTTTATCATCTTGTAAACATATTTTTGCTTTTTTATTGGGCTTTAGTAAATTTTTATGAATTAGACCGCACTAATCTGCCTTGGCATTATATTTTAATGTGGCAATGCTGAGACAGATCAATTAGTGCTGGATATATGTACAATCAATTCTGTTCTGTTTACGCAAAAACAATACAGTTGACTCTTGATAATCCGACAGGTATGGGACCAAGTTGGTGTCGGATTACCGAAAATGTTTGGATTATCGAAAGTGATTTTTTAAATTAATGTACAAGATTAGCAGTAAGTTACGGGAATTGCTGTAATTTTTGTATGTAAAACCATTTAGGACAGTAGGCTAACAAATCAATTAATTATACCTAGTGAGCACAAAGGAGTCGTGAAAAAAAATATGCACATGTACAGAATAAAAAACATAAATTGTGTATTAGAAAATGAAAGACATACATACAGTACAGTACAGTCCAGTCAGTATTTACACATTGAAGAATGTTCGCCCTATGTTGTACGATTTACATATAGACGGAGTTACACCACGATCATATCTTTTAATGATTTCCCATTTATCAGATAAATTTAATGTTTTATGCTTACGTTTTGAACTTGTGCTCGCCATTACAACACTAGTACTGTATACAGTAGTAAAATAAAGTTGCAATATGGTAAATAGAATTTAATAACTCACAACACTATAAAATCACTGTAATAAAAAAAATAAAACGATGCAATAACGCCTATCACAAACGGTTACACTTTGCGACGAAACTGAACTGAGTCGTCTGACAAACAATGTGAGTCAAGAAGGGATAGAAGGGGTTTCCTGTTATAACAGGCAAACAGTATGGTAAACATAGAGCTCGAAATGATCTAGAGGTTTTTGTAGGACCTGAAATTACTCTACAATACTGTATAGCATAGCTCGCTGAATTAACTGACATTCACGTCGGACTACCGAGGGTGTCGGACTATCGCGAGTGTACTGTACAATGTATCATTGATTACAACAAAAATAATAATTAATACATTTTGTTGATAATATCACTTACATAATTTAATCAGTCACTGAATCATTTTAGCTCAAAGTCAAAACTGACATCATCTCATTTAATTGGCGTATTATAGTTGAATGTTTAATGTTGCAACCGTTGTACATTGTTTAATGTCAGATTTTTTTACGGTTTTTTTTTTTAAATTTGTATAATAAATGAGAAGATTTTGTTCATCTTTAAGTATGAGTTATGATTGTGGGCCTGGGTTTATGTAATTTCCCTTGAACTTATTGTTATGACTACTTCTTTAAGTATGAGTTAAGGTTGTGGGTCTGGGTTTGTGTAATTTCCCTTGATCTTATTTAACTTATTGTTATGACTACTTCTTTAAGTATGAGTTAAGGTTGTGGGCCTGGGTTTGTGTAATTTCCTTTAATCTTATTTAACTTATTCTTATGACTACTTCTTCAAGTATGAGTTAAGGTTGTGGGTCTGGGTTTGTGTAATTTCCATTGATCTTCTTTAACTTAGGGTTATGACTACTATTGGATTTGTTACTTTAAAACACACAAAAATGTAATACATTGGATTTAAAATTTTTACCGTAATTTGCCTTGTAAAATTATTATTTTTATCTGTTATTATTAATTTACTAAGTAATTGAGTAAGAAATATTGTTTTGTACCACCTATTCTAGAATGTTTGGTTTGATTATTTTTAAAATATTTTTCTATGAACTAGTTTTTAACCTTTTATGGAGTAAGGCAAATTACGTGATGGAGTAATGCCGTTCCGGGACGGCACCAATAAAAAGTGCTCAAAGGAGTACTGCCGTTCTAGAATGTTTTATGAATGAATCCACACTTTTATTAATTTCTATGTTTATAAATCAGCAAAAAAGTGTTCAAAAACATGTTATATGGCTTAGTAGTATTGTTTGTGTAAGACTTAGTAGTATTGTTTGTGTAAGGCTTAGTAATATTGTTTGTGTAATGAAAAACAGGTTGTGTATAATACATGATGCTAAAAAGACGTGCTACCGAACAGCATAACTATAGCGTACTATAGCGTTGGAGCTTCTGCTTCTTCATGTTTCAAATCCACCTTGAGAAAAAAAGTTCCACGTCTTGATTTTATAATGAATCTAATCGGACAAATCTTTGAAACAAAAGTTTGTAACATTTAATAATATTGTATTTTTCCATTTTTTGCTGCATTTTAATGGAAATAATTAATAAATTACTCATTTTCAACAGTTTTTGCAGTTTTATTTTTCTTACTTATGACTTTTTGGGCAATTTTTCTTATTCGTTTCGGTATAGAAGTTGCCGTTGTTTCAGGAGTTTAAGCAATTTGACCCATACAGTGGTATTAGTTCATTGTGCTTTTGTTCCTGGGACAAGTGTGGGTTGAACTCGTGTTAGAAACAATAATATGATTTTTATGTTTTGTTAATGTCTGTGATATGATTTTGGATTTAGAATATTATCAATAAGTTGTTAGACACTAATGTACTTTTGTTTAGCACGAGCCAGAAAGTTGTTACCGGATCTAGCCTCTCCTCAAATACCAACTCCAGCTCCTGCAGGAACTCATGGAGCTCAACTCACTTCAACTGCTGAAAGAGTTGGCCGCACTAGGAGTAGGATGGCCGGAGTATCTCATTCCCAACGTAAGCATAGCATGCTGTTTTGTAGGAAGGAAAGCAACCCTTTGTGTTTTTGTAAACATTTCATTTAATTTATTTCAGACGTTGGCAAGTTACAATTGTATGGCCAAGTCATATGATTTTCTACTTTTAATATATGAAATCGATAATAAATACTACTTATTTATATAAATTTAAATATTTGTGAATGTATAGACATACAGTACGACCTGTCACATCCGGACCCTCCCATAACCGGACGCATCTCCAAACAAATTTTCGTATTTCGGTTGTGTGGCGGATAAGGTGGAAAAGTGAAAGTTGCAGCTAGAATAATGCCACACCTAGTCTATATTTAACCCTCCAAGTGGCATGGTTAAAGCTAAAATTGAAAAGCCTGTTTTTAGCGTTTTGCAAGCATATTTTTAAAAATTCGCCAAAAATAGTAAATGAACCCCAATCCAAAGGTGTTCTGTAGCTTTTTTGTAGAAGAAACTTCAAAGAATTCAAATCTGCTACTAAAAATTAGTTTCTTTTGAAATTGTAAAATTTATTAGCTTAGAAAGCAAAAAATGTTCAGAAACGGAAGGGGAAAAACCAAATGTATGCCTAAATAAAAATTAGTAAAAATTTTTTGTAATTTTATTCAAAATATACAAAAGTTTTGTAATTTAGTTCTAAATATAAATGTGTAAAAATATATTTCAATTTCAAAAATTTTCAGTTGAAAATAGCAATTTTTATGTTCCAACTACAAAAATGCTAAAAAAATAGGTCTATTTTCAAAACGAATATTCCTAAATATTTTTTCCTCCAAAATGGAATTTTATTATACCAAATTGTAGAGAATAAATGGTAGAATTGAACTGTAAGATTGGAAATTACAAAAAACCTTACATTTTCTAATCAGATACAACAGAACGAACAAAAATGTATAAACTTTCCACGATTTTTACCAAAAATCCTATAAACAAAGTTGTATAATTTTGGAGATATATTTTTGTAATTTTTTTCAAGATATACAACAGTTGTAGAAAATAGTTATAGAGAGAAATGTGTAACAATATATTTCAATTTCAAAATTATTTAGTTGAAAATACCAATTTTTATGTTCAAACTAAAAAAACGATAATAAAACATGCCTATTTTCAAAACTAATAGGCCTAGGCTATATATTTTTTACTCCAAAATGAAATTTTACTATACCAAATTGTAGAGAATAAATGATAGAATTGAACTGTAAGAAAAACCTTACATTTTCTAATCAGGTACAACAGAACGAACAAAAATGTATAAACTTTCCATGGTTTTTACCAAAAATCCTATAAACAAAGTTGTATAATGTTGAAGAAATATTTTTGTAATTTTTTCAACATATAAAACAATTGTAGAAAATAGTTAAAAAGTGAAATAATATCATACACTTAAAATAAAAAAAAAAACGCATTGCGATCATATAGCCTAAGCGTAAATCTGTCAAATTTAGGTTAGGTTAGGCACATTGCTAAATATTGGTATTATGTCTAAAAACCACTATATATCCGATCAAATTCTGATAACCTTTCAATAACTCTAGGCCTATCTGCCATTTTATCAATACTGTAGACCTATTTAGGGCCTATTATTTATAAAAAGTTTATAGAATAGTTTATAGGCTAAATAAATTTTAGCCTAGGCTATCTGCAAAAAATAAAACAAAACTCACTATTTTCAACACTTTATAAACATAATTTCACTAAAAAACACAATAAAACATCCTACACTTATTTATTTATAACTGTAACACAATATAACACAGTTTTATAAACTATAAACACTTTCAATTCAGTAAAATATCAAGAGAAAAAATACTTGCATATAATTGTTAGGTAACCGTCTTGGAAAAATGGCTACCGTGAACTCCTAAAATCACGTGATTCTCAATTCAGTTTGTACCAACCTAATATGACAAAATTATTTGAACTGCACATTGACTAAAACTTTGGAATTTTATCTTTACAACGGTATATTACACATCTTAGGAATAAATCGATTTCTGATAGTAAAAATCGATTTAAAAAATGCTTCCTTATTGGCCCAATCTTAACCAATGGACAAGCATTTATTCTAAATTCTGTAAGTCATAACCGATTGTAGTCACAGATGTTTTAAAAATACCACTTGAAAGATAAAAGTCTAATGAATCCAATGCTGTGATGATCTTTGTGACAATTGACAACTGTGAGGAGTTGCAGACGGTTGAAAATGATGAAGTTTTACGTTTTCAACATCGCGATGTCGCACGGAAAACAGCTATTTGACATTCTACAATTTTGAAACGATGATTACGTATGTAAAAATACATTTTACAAAAAAGTTTTAAATACAAAAGTTAAAGTTTAATTCATTTTCTTTCCAACGGTGCCGGTTTTATTACGATTGGATAATTCTAAGTGAATTAATTAATCAAAAATGCAAATGTATGCAAATTCTCGCTAATTGTCGAAATCGCTGCATCTTGCGCCTGAGAGAACGTCACTTTGGGCAGTCTGCCACTGGGAGGGTTAACAGGCTGTGACCTTGAAATGGTCAATGGCTCTCTCTCCCCGAAAATCATAACTTTTTTCAAAAACTGATGTTGCCATTAGCGTTCCTTTATGGTACTGTAAGTAAAACTTAATTTATATTTTACTGTGCCGAACTGTAGGCCTACCAGTAAATTTTTTAAAGCCATTGTGTTTAAGTACAGTACTGTACCTACATACTTTAGATATTTAATTACTGTAATTATTGAATTACTGTACTGTAATAATTAAAATTGTGTTTTACAATGTAAACTATTTTCTTTTATTGTTTACTTTTAATTACCAATATTCTATGGTTGTGTACAGAACGTCAATTTGTTAGTCTATAAAGTACATTGTAGTTCAGTAAATACAAGTCCAAACCACTTGAAACATCTAAAAATAGTATTCAACAATAATGGCTTTCATTGTTTTGGGCCCTATGACTATTTATAAATGACCTTGCTATATGCGGATCGGCTGGTCGCCACATTAGTCCTAATATGACAGGTTGTACTGTATTTTATTCGGATTAATATGGCCTGCATCATTTGAACATTTAAAAATACTTGTCCTTTTATCCAACTACATATTTTACTTATCATAAATGCCATATTTAGATTATTACCTTGTTTTTAGTTTAAATGGGAGTTTTATTCAGTGTTATGTAAGTTGTTATTGTTTAATTATTGTTGTTATTTTATCATTATTATTTCAGTATTGTGTGTAAATTAAATGTTTAATTTTGTACCTGTGTGAGATTGTAGGTATTTCAATTTGCTTATGAACCCTAAAACCGGCAGACTACACAATTGTGTAGTTACTCCGTGCTGCGACAACACATTTGTAACGCGTGATTGTATCGAATATTTCACCCACTAAAAATCTTCCAATCTCAAAAAGACAAAAACCGTTGGAAAGAGAATGATTTAAACTTTAATTTTTGTATTTAAAATTTTTTTCTAAAACATATTTACATATGTAATTATCGTTTTAAATATTAGTTTTCTGAAAAGCCAACGCCATGCGAATAAATCACATGGAAAGATTCAACTTTGTCGTATTTTTTAAGCTTTCTACCACTCGACTGGGATATTTTAACAATATTATAGAGATACCTTTGGATTCGTCAAGATTTTAACTTTCTAAAACTGTCATCCAATCAAAAGTCACTTGTATAGTTATAAAGATATGGAATTGTCTGTAAACCTTTGCAATTGGACAGATTTCAACCAATAAAACAGCACATTTTGCATTTGAGATATCTCTTACAATTCAAATTATTTGAATAGACTTATTTATATCTATTTATAGACCAAAGTTCAATATTTCCATGGTTCAATAGTTCCAACCATATTTATTTATTTTTGAACGGTTTTGTTCGTACAGTGCTGAGAAATACTGACAAATGGGAAATTCAAAATTCGACTTTCTCACGCTCCCGAAGTGGCACTTCCAACGGTTTTTCACACAAAACGTCGTATAGGATTTGTGCGCGAGAGGTTTATTTATTTGATCTCATTTTGTAATTCAAGTAAAGCTAACTCAAATACTTTTATGGAACAATAATTTACAACAATACAGTTCAATTCTATGATTTATTCTCTACACTTTCTTATAATGATATTTCATTTTTGGGCAAAGGATATATTCCTAAATTACTATTCAAACTAGGCCTAGTTTTGTTAGCAGTTTTGTAGTAGGAACATAAAAACTGGCATTTTCAAAATAAGAAATTGGAAATTGATAAATATTTTTATACAATTCTTTTTATAACTGAATTTCCAAACTTTTGAAAAATTAAAAAAAAGTTTACTACTTTTTCTGTAGGCCTAAAGTTGAACTTTTACCTTTCGTAACTGAACATTTTTTGATTTTTGAGTTAATAACTTTGTAAATTTTACATCTATAATTTTTTTACTGGCATATATAAATTCTTTGAACCTTTCACTACAAAAAAGGTATTCACCACTTTTGGATTGGGGTTCATTTACTATTTTTGGCAAATTTTTGAAAAAATGCTTGCAAATACCAAAAAATCCATTTTTGTTAACATTGCCGATTCTAGGGCTAAATTTATGAGCATTAGGTAAATGCTCTTCAACTTCCAGGCAATGATAACCGCTAAGGGTTTGCGCCTTCAAAAAAAATAGATATATTTTATTTATAAAGCCATATAAATACATGTTATAATTAAAAAATTAATAATGGTCTTGGTAAACCAACCCAACGTTACCTGAGAAGTAATTAGTTGTATTTGTTTTCTTTTTTCTAAAAGTTTATGTATTTAGTATATAGTTTCCTTCTATATAAATATGTTTTTTAATGTATATAAATAATCAAATCTTACATTTTGTCAATTTCTTTCCAGCGAGTAGCAGGTCGGGTTCTCCCTCATCAAGACTTAACTACGCTACGTACAATTTAGGTCCCGAACTTGTATATGCACCGAGAACGAGGACGCATAAACCGTTTTGCCGCTCGACCGGTACTAGCCGAGAAACTAGTCCAAACCGATACACCACCTTGCAAGGTTTCGGCTCTAAACTCAGGTATTATATTTACCAAGATCTGTTACTCTTGAATTTCCGATTAATGTGTATTATTTCAATCAGGGTATAATATTCTAGTTATTTGTGTTATCTGTTATTTCTAGCCTACATAGCAGGTTAACCAGTGCTTTGAACTTGTACATTTTTAATTTCGTATTAGTAGTTTTTGATTGTACTTAGGGATGGGTCGGTTCCCGATACCGGTTCTCGGTTCCGCCGGTTCTTCGCGGAATCGGAACCGAGAACCGATGAGCTAAAAAGTCGGTTCTGGAACCGGACCCGATTGATGTCGAATATTGACGTGAATTCGGCAATTGAAACGACCCCTTTATAGTGGTACACTTTTCGGTTATTATAAAACTAAACTCTTCGCGTTAGTTTATCTGAACGCGACATACGTTGCAATTTAGCTCGATCGTGTGGCGATGGTGGACGTGAATGCCGGTTTGATGCACTCATTTCATCAGATAATGTAGCCTTTGTAAATTAATATTTATGCCTAAATTATTATTTTTTTACTATCAGTGATTATAACAATCAATAATCCCTTTATTATTCATAAAAGTTAAAAAAAAATAATAATAAATGATTAAAATAATTACGCAAGAAAAAGTGTCAAATAAAATTATTCGGAATCCGATTAGGCATAATATTTTTTTACGATTGACTAGGATTGCGTTAACGCTCGGAATATTATATGTTTTGTTTCAGAACGTTCAATTCGGATGAGTTCAGAAATAATCGGAACTTCAATCATCGAAAATTTCATTCGACGGCGTCAGTTTAGTCCCTCCGAAGTCTGAACAACTTGTTAGAACAAAGTAATATCAAATTAATAACGCTGTGTGTAAATACGTACAGTATTCAGTTTTAGTGCAGAGTTTTATTCATTTTGTTTTAGTTACCGCATTAGTTAATACAGAAGAGCGCCGATTTTTAGAAACAAATTGGGACAGAGGGACTTCTGATAACCAATTTGTTCGTGTATTTAATTCACTCATTTCACTGTGAACTCACTAACGACTAACGACTGACAGTGACAGCAGCGTTCGGCTGACTCAACAGCGACCGCTGTTCCGTTGAGCGCACAAACTCCCTGACGTTTACAACTCGGCTGATTATGCAAGTAAAAACTTTAAATTCGGAATTATTACGTGTAGTACTGTAATGTAATTTATTTACAGTACATTTCTGCTTTCAGATAATCAACGCTCTACTGAATTAGACGTTGAGAGTGACTTTTTGTCCGTAATTTAACTTAGCTGAATACTTTTATTGAAGTGAAAACTTCTATATATATGTATATATATCCTTGTGTATAGTATATATGAAGAACAAGGACCGATGACAATGCAATACAGTATTAATTTTTTGGGTGTAGTAAGTGAGCACTGATCATGGTCCCCAGAACACGACGTGATTTTCACCCCCTTCAAAACGTCGGATTGATTTGAAACTTTGTACACTTATGAAGGACCGATGACAATGCAATATTAATTTTGTTGGGTGTAGTAAGTGAGCACTGATCATGGTCCCCAAAACACGTTTTCAGGTGTCATTAAAAACTTTATATACAGGGTGATTCACGACGATATACAAAAACTTCGGGAGCTTATTCATTTTGTTGGGTGTAATAAGTGAGCACTGATCATGGTCCCCAGAATAAAAAATAAGAAAGTAAATAATACGCTTTAAAAGCAAACCGAACTAAAAATTTGAAAATAATTGTAATTATTTTATTTAGTTATTAACCAAGAAATAAAATGTTAATAAAATCCAGTAGTTAATCAATATTCGTTTTATACGCTGTAAAATTCGCTTAGAAGTTTTAACTTCTATTGTTTGGTCATATGCACACCCAATTTTTTTAATTATCTGTAAATAACATACTTAATCATTTCAGTGTTCAAATTAAATCTTATATTTTACACTTAAATTCTTGTTAAATTCCTTGAATAATGGAACAGAACCAAGAACTGATTTGACTCTAGAACCGGGAACCGAGAACCGATTTGACTCTAGAACCGGGAACCAAGAACCGAAAAAAAATGGAACCGACCCATCCCTAATTGTACTCCTTGTTTATTTTATTCATTTGTTTTTTTATTAGTAATATTTTGTCAGTGTTTCATGTTGAATTTGTCATCTGATTTTGTTTTTATTAATTTATTGTTTATATAAAATATGATTCAATTTACTGTAACTCGTAATGAGCTGTGTATGAAAATAAAAATGAAATACAGTGGAACTTGGATAATTCGAACCTCAAGGGTCCAGTAAAAAATATCGAACTATCCAAAAATTCAAATTAAGAAAGTTCTTCGAAAAGGGTAGAGAAAATAATCAAATTTTAAGTTTTCATCCAAGTTTATTAAACATAATATTACATAGGTTTTTAACAAGTAAAGTGCTTATATACTATGTACAATATTACGTTTACATAATGATTTATGTTCAACAAAGCAGATTAACAGACAACTGTACTATATAATGATTGTATCGTGAATAACCTCAAAAGTTTCAAATGATAAAATAAAACCAAAATGTACTATTCACCTATTTAACGGCACTAGTATCCATCAATCTAGATTTAGAGAAATCACCTGCTTTTCAAAAAAGTTTGAGATTTTTACGTGTTTCCTACAATGTCTCTCAGCCATCACAAAAGAATAACAAATTTAAGGAACGGAAAACAGAATCACTTAGGCCTACGTCATTTCTACTTAAAAAAAAAACGTTTAAGTTCACTGTAATATAATAATGCTCAAATTAACAAACCTGAAATCGGTTGATACTTGTGGTAACAATAATAAATGGAATTAAGAATGCACTTTACAATTAATTGTAAGCTACACACATTGTGACATGTGTGAAGACATTGATAATTTTAGTGAAATAGTATTAAAATGTTTGGTTAGCAAAAGCTCACCAATTATTTACACACTATCTGATTAACAAACACATTTAAAGTTAATATTGAGACTTTAATTTTAAAATGAATTCGTAGTAAAATGTAATTTGAATAGGTTTAGAATTATAAATATTTATTATCACCAAACAAACAAGGTTTCATTAGATATGTTCAGTTAAACAGAAACAAAATTACAACATTGTGATACAGAGTACAAATACATAAAACTAAACATGAGGTACAGACACAATACACAAAATAGACCAAAATACAAGATCATTGATATTACAGTTTATAAACTCTTTGATAGTGTATCTATTCAACACTTGTAACCTTCGTTTGAAAAAATAGTTATGCTTCTCAAGCCACACGTTGACAGCGCCATTTTTGTAACCTTTCTCCTACAAAAAACGTTTTTTAAATGAATTTAGTTTACTTCAAATTTGCCCTTCGTTGGCTTCACTATTTTTCAACCTTATTGTTATAAAAAAATAAAATAATATAATGAATTTAATTTAGCAAGACACAAATTATTTAACTTTTACAAGTATGACTCTACCTTATATTCTTTTTCTCCCCTTTTGAGGTCTCGGGGTGTAGTTCGTAGGCGGAAAGAGTACTTGGATAGTGAGGAGTAGTCGATGAAAAAAATGCAGTGTTGTTCGAGTCAACTTTAAACATTATTTATTGAGCAGACAACATATTTTATTATGAAAGAAACAAAAACATAAAATTAACAACCTATACATTTATACAAAAGTAATTCTCAAAATCGTATCTTGAGTTATT
>JAGFPH010000447.1:35383-56797 GCA_018207615.1 Philaenus spumarius | reverse complement strand
AGTATTTTCAATACACAGTGCATTAAATCGAAAGAACTTAATTATTAACTTATTAATAATAAACTTATTCCCATATACATTATATTTTTCAATGATGTAAAAAGTCATTGATATTTCTCTCTCTGAGCTTAAAATTAAAGTTTTGGTACATTTTTCTTCCTAAATAGCTATTTTTGTTTTTTTCGATCTCAATAAAGTGTATTAATAATTCTTGTTTGTTCCTAAAGCTCATCTCTTGTCTTTTTCTCAATCTCGATAAATTGTATTTAATAAACTCTCGTTTCTCGCTTGTTCCTAAACCTTTGCTCTCGTCTTTTTCTCGATCTCGATAATTTGTATTAAATAAAATCCCGTTCTCGTCTCGAATTCAAAAAGTAAATCTCGCACACCCCTATAGTTTATACGATTCTTAAATATTTAGAATTCTATACTTATTGAGAGTATGATACTGTATTGTGTTAAACATGGACTTCTGTTCTAAAAAGCTTGTTTGTTCGTTTGTTTATGTGTGTGTGTGTGTGTTCGTGTAATAAAATTTATCTATCGTAATATTACTTGTATCTTATCTAACCCAGTTATAGCGTTCAAACTACAGTCGATACATCCTCATCTTTTAAGGTTGAGTATTAATTTCATTTTCCACACACACATAGTCGAAACAAAAATAAACTGGTAATTTAAACAGTCGAACCATCGCCTCCATAGATATGAATATGGAGTTAAGTCTGGTTACACACACCTTATATGATAGTAATAAGACCTAACATCTATCTGTTTGTGCCAGTCATTTTCATGGAGTGGGTCTCAGCAGCGACTATACAGAGACCTATGGGAACCTTCCAACAAGGTGAGTACGCATTCAAAATTTTGTTGTCCTGGTAAAGGTATCCAAGTCAGTTGTGGAAAGAAATGGCCTTATATAATAACTGAGAAGAATAACGGTGTTGGGATACACGCTAACACTTTGGTAAACACAAAAAAAGTTTTCTATGTAAAAAAGATATACAACAATATGGTTAAGCAGCAGAACTTTGATAATCATGTTTGCTTGAGACTTAAGCAATGCTAGATTATCAGACCTGTCCTGTAATTTGGTAAAAGGAGGAAAATAACTAACTCTTGTGGTTTTAAAGTGTAATAGTATAATAAAAAAAAAAAAATAAAGAACAAAGAAAATAAAACAATAAAATATGTATTATGATAAATAAAATGTATGTACATTATACTTAATTATGATTAAGTTACATAATTTAATATCATTTTTATATTCTATTTAAAATTAGTTGATGACCATGTAGAACAACATAAAGCTCATGAATGATGCCCTTTAACTTTTTATTTCAGAAGCCAAAACAATCTAGTAATTGTTGTGTAAGCATTGTTAAGACAAACACGGTGTCCCAGCAGCAATAATTCCAAAGTAACTACTGTGTTTTGATGACGAATTATAATTTAAAATGCAATAGCGAATTCCGTGAAAAAACAATGCCTGAATAAATTTTTGCACAAATATTATAAATCACCAGCGTTAAATATAACGGCAACTGTCCACGAAAGAAAACAATGTCCGAGTACAATTTGCTTTAATTTTATGAAATGAGGACATCGCTTTATAAAATACCAGCGTTTAAACAATGCCTGAATACGAATTGCACACATTTTATGAAATTAGTGCTTTAAACAGAATTTTAAACAACTGGCAAAAGTATGCGAAAAACATTACCGAAGAATACAATTTGCACTAATTTTATGAGATGAGGACATACAAATTTTATTTAAAAGCCGGTTACTAAAATCCGTGTAAGAATACTACACCTGAATACAATTTACGCTAACTTCATCAATCGTAGTGTTCAAGCAATGCCTGAATACGAATTGCACACATTTTATGAAATTACTGTACATGAATACAGTTTGTGCTAATTTTTATGAAATGAGAACATTAAAACTTAATTTAAAACCCAGTTACGAAATTCGTGTAAGAATTCCACACATGAATACAAGTTAGTCTAACTTTATAAATTACCAACCCTAGGCGATATAACAAAAACGAAAAAACAAATTTAATACCAGCGTTCGAACAATGCCTGAATATGAACTGCACACATTTTATGAAATTACTGCTTTAAACATAATTTTAAACAACTGGCAAAAGGAAGCGAAAAACATGACCAATGAATAGAATTTGCGCTAATTTTGTATAATACCGGCGTGTCATAAACATTGGTTTCTTGTTATCTTTACAATTTAAGTCATGTTGTAAAACGCTGTAACATTGAAAGCACGCAAAATGTAATCAATCGAGAATCCACTGTTAAATTAGTTAAATTTTATATACAATTTTATTTAAAGGTTGGGTAATTTATAACCTGACTTTTGTGAAATCTAGGAAAAGTGTAAATTTGCTGTTGTAAAATGCCACAATGAATGTAAAACAGGTAGAGGGGGAAACCTAAAGTAGTAAAATCAGGGAATCACTGTACGTGCAATATTGCGTTACTTCAGGATTCAATCCTTATATATTATTTCTCAAAGGTGTTTTTTTGTGGCAAAGCACCCCCACAATTCTCCCTTAATTCTTCATCAAAATTAATTATTCAAACATCATTTTAAAGCTTATGTTCCCCGCTATTGACAAACAATAGACAAATAGCTTAAAATTTATGTTTTTGATAAAAAATAGATTAAAAAACTGTCATATGAAAGTTAATATGATTCCTAATGAACGGTGCCATCTCGTAACAATCTGTTTAACTAACATGACAGCTGTTAGTTAGATTGTTAGATTCTATATGCAAGTGTAATCTATCACACAAATTAGTCAGATTAAACCAATGTAAATAAATAAACGTCATTTACTTGTGAAATATTCGCACGGGTCAGCTAGTGAATTATAATATTGAATTTTGAAAAACGGAAAAGGTGTTTATATGTGAATTTCGCACGCAATTTGTATGTCTCTTCAGCTTACTGTCAATAACAATGCTTTATTATAGCTTAGTGACTTAACCATACATTTTAGACGTATTGCTTTTCTCTCACAAATGGGCAAGATGGATCATTATTATCATTGTAAAGAAATTTAAATTCAGTTAACTCTTAGCACAGAGGATATAAGTAATACCCAGAGTGTTTGAAGGATAGGAAAATGTGTTTTGGTAATTTCATTAATATGTTAGCTGGCCGCTGCAGAGCGCGACAAGCGATGTTAGCTAGCTAACGTTGCCAAGTCGTGCAGCCAACACCCGGCCTAGTGTCCTTTTTTGTCGCCGTAGTGTTTAACGTGCGTGCATCAGCTGTCCATCTCCTTTCTTTCTCACACAATGTTCAAAGCGGCAACGTCGCTAGCCTCTTGGCCACTAAGCTCTGTTCCAGCGCTTCAGTAAAGGCGAAACACATTTCCCTATCCTTCGAGCACTCTGGTATTACTTATATCCTCTGTGCTCTTAGTATGTAGATTTAGCGTTGAGCTAAATCCGCTTAAACTGTATTAATAGATAAATCGAAGATGTAGCCGGTATTTAACAGGTATATTTAGAAAATGTATGTTTTTTTTAATATAATATATACACAATTTTGAAAATTTTATTCAAAGTAATGTAAAGTCCTGCAGTTTCCTAATGTATGTGTCTAATTATTGTGTTTTTTCTGACTTTGTTTTTAGGCCTGTTTCACACTTACCCGGCTGTCGAGTAACCGATATCTAGCTAAGCCGAGGCTCGTTTAGACCTCGATTCAATAATATACATTGTATACATACTGTATATGTATACAACTGCGTTATCGCTCATTCCTCTCCATGCTTCCGTTGTCATTTGTAGACAATTATAAATATATTGTTTTTGTATATTTTAAATTTTATACAAACGGGTGATTATTTTTAGAGAAAATTTATTTTCATCTAGGTTTAATACAATTTTGTTAAGACAACGAAACGTATAGAGTGTAAGCAGTCTTGATGAACTTGTCTTCAATAAAAATACATTTTCTCTAAAAATAAAAATCCGATT
Organism: Philaenus spumarius; assembly: GCA_018207615.1. NCBI lineage: Eukaryota > Metazoa > Arthropoda > Insecta > Hemiptera > Aphrophoridae > Philaenus > Philaenus spumarius. Next base: position 52,787 of record JAGFPH010000447.1, on the reverse strand, counting down.
GCATGAAATAAAAAATATAAATTAAAAATATATGTATAAATATAATACAAAAAAGTTATACATCTACGATAATTTTAAAGTAAATAGGCCAACAACTTTATGAACGCATAATTTTCAATAAATATTTGTATATATAATTTTCAGTCCATCATATATTGTGATTAATAAATAAACCATATAAAAATATGAAAACCAGACAAATTATACAATTTTTATTTTTGACACTACGGTATAATTAATTTGAAAATAAAAAAAAACACCCTTATTTCATTGATTTTAGTTTTCACTTCTAATGGCAGTACCCAACGACTGTCATTTAAAAAAAAAATCTTTTTCACAAAAACAAAAACAACAAAATCAGGAAAGTATCGTAGTTGTAGAAACTGCAAATGACACGTGCCGGCTAGATGTGTACACCGCCATTAGTCCCTTAACCCTTTTGTTTCGCCGACAACGACAGTCGTCCACTGCAGTGGGGGCAACCGACTTCCTACACCAATAGCATGACAGCCGGGTAATAGCACGACCACACCATTTGTCGGGCAAGTGTGAAAACAGTCTTATACTCTTCGTCCCGATTTTCGTGTATACGGCATCGTTTACACGACAGCCGGGTAGGTGTGAAACAGGCCTTATAATTATTGTGCTGTTTCAATTGTTATGTTACAGATTTTTTTAATGATGGAACAGTACTCTTTTTTACAGAATGTGGGAGAAATAATAGCCAACTGTGAAAGCACACATTGGAGTGATCGTAAAGAAGGCTTAGTTGGACTCCAGTTGTATTTTCAGACTGGAAATGTATTAACGCCATCAGAATTGAAACGAGTAACTGATAACTTCACTAAGATGTTCATGGATTCGCATACCAAAGTACGTATTTATTTCTTATGATTGTTTTGATTATTTATGAATAGAAACAAAAAAAAAGTTAGCCGTCACGGGACACCCGGCAGATGTGAAACATTTTAGTTAATGTTAGAATTTATAATTAATAAATAAACATAATTATCACATTTTTGATTAGGTTAAAATGAAGAACTTTTTTAAAACAAAAATATCAATACCTCACTGTTACAATTTGCCTCGAATTAGATGTACTTTGGTCATTATTAGTTTCAATTGTTATATCACCTATCTCTTGTGTTGTTTGTTACTGAAAAAGTTAAGTAAAATTTTATGAGTTTAAATATCTATACAAATAGAAGCCACACACACAGAGAAAGGAGTTAATACGTGGATCTCACATTTTTTCACTTATGCGCAGAATATAAACCACTTATTGACCTCAGTAAACACATTTCTAACCTCAAATAAACAAATAAAATACAGTAGAGTCTCGCTATTGCGAACCCCGCTATTCCGAAAATCCGCCTATTCCGAACAGAGTTAAGAAAAAATACCGATTTTTTTAGTTAAAAACAGGAGAAATTAAAAAGACGTTTGTGAAAAACGTACATTTATTGTTATACAAATAAGTTAAATAGAGACATAAGTTAGATGAAAACGCCTGAAACCAAATTGAAATAAATTTTTATCTCGAACGAATTTTATTTTTTTCTCGATCTTTTTTTAAGACAATGCGTTACTAACGGACAGACTGCGGGATGTCAAAACGGACAGTTCAAACAACCTATCCCTTCCCTTCCATTTTTAGAAGAAAACCGAATCGTAAAGCAACGGAAGGAAAAAACGGATGGTGTAAACCTACACTAAGGCGGGGTCAAAAACATTTGCCGCGTCTACGTGTGATACGAGTTCAGTTTGAGCGTTCACCTCCTCCTCGCTTTCCTCCGAGCCTTACTCTAACAAATGCTCGAGAACTTACTCTAGCAGATGACCCCGCACTTAATTTACGCCTTAACAAGTCAATACGTTGATATTATTCATAAAATCCGCCTTTTCCGAATTCCCACTAAACCGAACAGTGTTCGGTCCCATTTAGTTCGGAATAGCGGAACTCTATTGTAGTATATTAATTCTCTGGTTTGAATCGGTAGATTGTGTTTCGTAAAGCTAACGTTGTGCACACATATGAAACATTTTACTGGAGCCTGCACTAGGGATGGGTCGATTCTCGATTCCAAAAGTCGTTTCCACCGATTCTCAGCACTGGAATCGGCATCGAGTCGATTCCGAACCCTACCACCACCGATCTCTGCAAATATGTTCGTGTACGCGATTGCCCGGCGAATGCCGGGTTTATATTTTCTCGTTATATTGCATTTCATTCCAACTCCACACCTACCGGGGCTACTGCGAATGCGCTATCAGTACTGGACTGGGCTCACAATGTGGATTCGAAGTATTCCGAGAATGTACACTGCACCAAAGTACAATAGAGTAGCCGAAGTAACCGTAACCGCTACAGATCGAGGACTTTAGCTGTACGCACGACCAGGCACCTACTACACGTGCATAAAACATAGAGTGTATGTTGACCGGGTAGCATCAACTGGTTATTGTGCCCGGTAAGTAACCCAATGTTTGTAGAAAAGATGCCCCTCTCCACTCCCCGTCCAATAGGGGTTTTCCGTGAGCAGCCGAGTGCGGGACTTTCATGCAAGCATGGGAAAACTTACTGGGCGAGTTATTTACAATATTTTTTATTATACTACACCGAAAAAGCAACATACTTTTAATCAAAACATCTTTTTTATAAAAACTAAATGTATTTTCGACATTTTGAAAATACAGTGTGGGGTATCGCTTTAATTGTTTTTGGGTACGGGAAAACTGATTTTGAGAGTTAAAAAGTCGTAGCGCGATGGAGTCACGTTTTTGTACCAAAATTTTAAAAATTCTGTGTGAGATATCGTTTTATATGTTTTTTGTACGCGAAAACCGATTTTGACAGTTAAAAAATATAGCGCTTCGCGATCACGTTTATGGATCAACTTTTTGAAAATACAGTGTGGGGTAACGTTTAACATGTTTTTGGGTACGGGAAAGCCGATTTTGACAGTTAAAAAATCATAGTGCGTCGGGATTACTTATTTTTTAACTAAATGTAACAAATAAAAAGGGTTAAGCGATAAAATTACCAGGAATGCGATTACAATTTACCGAGAAAACCGAGAATTATGCGTGATTTGTATGTCCCTTGGCTTTCCACCCAGGTCTATACAGATAGAAAACAGCTTTTTTTATACAGTATAATGAAAAAAATATAAATACATTTTATAATGAATCCAAATCAGCAGTTTTATGTAAGTTCCTCTTAGTTCGATAACAATATTAAAAAATAACTTAAACGTCAAAGAACCATGCAGTTAAAATTAAATAACAATGTTTACTTCCCTTTACAATTTTATGGTCATTGGAATCGGAATCGGGAATCGATTTCTTGGAATCGGTATCGGAATCGATAAATTTGAGAATTGACCCATCCTTAGCCTGCACTTTGATCATCATTGACTTTTTCTATCTACTTGGTCACTTGATCGTCACTGTCACTCATATTTCGATTTAATAATATTATCACTGATTCGAGTTCTTTTAAGCACTTTAAAAACAATAATATTTTAAAGACAAAATAGAAAGCGTGCATATAAGCGGTATAATTCTAACCTAACGACATGTCAAGTATACTATAGTCGGATAGAAATAGTTGGCAGATCATACAGAGAAGGAACGAAGTGTATAGTATACGCGCGCATACACATAAGGAAGTCGAGAGCAGTGGCATAGATGGGGCATGACGGCATAAGAGAGTGTCTTGGCGTTTGTCGTGACATCATATGGGTATATTTTACTGCCAAGGCGCGCCAATAGATGTTTCACATCAAAAATAACATACAAAATACTTCTTGTGTATTCTATAGAATTAGGAATGGGTCAATTTCCATCTCGAGGTTAAAACCTGTTTGGGTCAAGGCGTGCCAATAGATGCTTCACATCAAAAATAACATACAAAATACTTCCTGTGTATTCTATAGAATTAGGAATGGGTCAATTTCTATCTCGAGGTTAAAATCTGTTTGGGCCAAGGCTCGCTAATAGATGTTTCACATAAAAAATAACATAAAAAATACTTCTGTATTCTATAGAATTAGGAATGGGTGAATTTCCATCTCAAGGTTAAAACCTGTTTGGGCCAAGGCGCACCAATAGATGTTTCACATCAAAAATAATATAAAAATACTTCCTGCGTGTTCTATAGAATTAGGAATGGGTCAATTTCCATCTTGAGGTTAAAACCTGTTTTTGCCAAGGCGCGCCAATAGAAGTTTCTCATCAAAAATAACATAAAAAGGTTAAAACCTGGATGGGACAAGGCGCGCCAATAGATGTTTCACATTAAAAAAAAAACATTAAAAATACTTCCTGCTGTATTCTATAGAATTAGGAATGGGTCAATTTCCATCTCGAGGTTAATACCTGTTTGGGATGCACAATTTTACAACTAATTAGGTCAAAAACGGGAGAGGAAAAGGCTGTGGCCAGAAAGTTTAACTATAAACTTACATTCACAAAACACATTTAGAAAAACTTACATTTGGCTGCGATGACAAACTCATCCATATCAACATAACAACAACATAATAACACTTTAAAAAAACATAAAAACCATAAAACACAAACAAAATAACGCTGCATTAATTTAATTGTTTGCAAAAACACATCTTTTGGCAAATTAAAAAACCATATATAAAAGTGCAACAATAATAATTTTATAAAAAAAAAAACTTTCCTTGTTTCCTTGTCACATTTTAGTGATAGACCCAAAACTAATTTAATAAAGTACATTACAACTTCACTGCACACACTTCTAACATTCACTATACCAGTGAAGAAGAGAGCTTTCAAGAATAAACATAAATATTTGACAAATTGTTATTTGTAAAAAGTATATATTTTAGAGGCATCAAATTTAAAAAATGTTGGAGCAAGATATAAATAAAATTTCTTAAAAATTTTTAAATTTGGTTTAGGAAAAACTATGTTTAAATTATTCCTTAAAGTCCTCCCTCTATCCCCCCTAGGTATAATTTCCTCAGTTTCTTTTGAAGAAAACTCTTAATACTTTAAATATATATAAATTTCTAAAAGGTAAAATGTTAAGAATTTTGAATAATGGAGCAGCGTGTTCTAATTGCCATAATTCCAATAAATGCTTCTAAACTGGTTTTAAGACACTGTAGTACGCAACTTCCTTTCTCAGCTGTTCCAATGAATCCGCTTTGTCAATGAGACAAGGTTCTCTTTGAATCTACTGTTAGATAAGTAATATGTTTAATAAAAGGTAGTAAATATTTTTGTAATGAAAATAGTTCAGTGATGTTTTTTCCTGCAAGTGAGCTAGAAATAAAAATTTGAAGTTTTTTAAAAGCAAAAACTTTTAACTGATTTTTATGGTACAGTAGACTCTCATAAATCCAGATCGCGAAAATCAAGACTCAGGAAATTCCGGACCGCTAATCGGGAATAATTTTTTTGTTTTAGTAAAAAATCGGTAAAACCGAAGCGATTACTCCACATAGCATAAATGACATGCATTTTGTACCTTCGGCGCTCCATGTTTCAACAAAATTGAAGTCGTTTATGATTCACAAGTCAGTGGAAGTGTAAGCGCGTATGTGTTAGTTACGTTAGTTGCACGTTCTTTTTTTAATTTGATTCAATAAATCTCTAGGATTAAATTTTCATTAATTATGTTTTATATATAAATTTCCAACTTGTAGTGTTGTTTTTACAAACTGTGTTTCTTACGTTTATTTAAAGTGTTAGGAACAGTAATGTAGATTCTTTTTCATTAAAACCATTCAATACTGTTCACAAACTTAATTTTATCATTTCTGTGTTTTTCTTAATTACAGTCCAGTACTGTATTATGTACATTACAAGTACAATAAGTTGATGTCCCAGAGAGTTAAAGTATCGTTGGGTATCGGCGCGGTGGCGATAGTATATGCGGCTTTACGTCGCTCTTATCGGCCGCACGGCCGACTTATGCCCGTCTCCGGGAAATCCGGATCGGCCATCCGCCCCATTAATCCGAATTTTTGAGAGTCTACTGTATCTCAATGTAGTCAATTAAACAGTGTGAAAACGAATTAGTGATCGAATCCAACAATGTTAATAATTATCGCCGAACTCACTGCTGCCAATATTCGGCAAAGTGGCAAAAAGGTTTTTTTTATAGTTTTCTTAGTTTTTTAAGCACGTATAAAATCCTTTCTGATTGTCAATTTGGTTTTGTAGGCAAGGTAAATAAATAATAGATGACATTGTTAATTTGATTTGATTTATAGTCAATTCTTTGGACAGGGGCGATCAGGCTATTTTTTGTTGTAAAATTGCACCAAAGCTTTTGATAGTGTACATTTTCAAACACTTTTTAATAAAATTGATTACATTGGCATAAGAGTACTACTTTTATGATGGATTAAATCATATATAACGGAAAGAACCCAGCAATTAATAGTGATTGCTGGTAAGCAGCCTATCCAAATAGAAAGCTCAAGTATGGGGTCTCTCACAGACTTTTTTTGCCTGGTTAAATTTTTATTGTATATTGATGATTTATCAACATCTGTTAATATTGACAACATAGTACAATACACGCATCTCTCACCTTCGTTGCCAAAACTGTAGATAAAATAGAATTTAAATGTTTTGGCGACTAGTCTCAATAATGTGTAGCCGGATAGTCTAATAATATGAATTCACACGTTAACGCTAAAAAGACCGATATCATGCACTTTGGTTTGAATGCAGAATCTAGAACCTCAGGTGCTAACATCTTTGTGGATGAAGAGCAACTAGACGAGTTCAGATCAGTTAAGTTTCTAGTTCTAAATGTAGACAGAGGACTTAAGGTCTAAATACAGTCAGAGTACTTTAGGTCTAAAGGTAGAGTACTGACCATATTGGTAATATATGTCGAAAAATAGCTTCTGGTATTTGTATTCTTCGAAACTTAGCTTAGCAAGCAAACCCTGAAAACCGTGTATTATGGGAAACTTTAGGTAAATTGCAAATCCAAAGACTATTGTGCAGAAAAGAGCCAGAAGTATAATTTCAAATTTGAGCAATAGCCATCCAATCATGCAGGGATGTATTTGAAGCAGAACAGAAGCAGTGATGTATAGCTTAATTGTACTTCCTTGTATTTATATAATTAAATTGAGTTACATAATTAAGTTACTTGGGTTGTAATTTATTATTGTTTAATCAAATGCAATGTGCTATCTCAGTGGCTTTGTTTACTGGCTCTTTATAGTAGACGTCTCTAGTGCAATTTTATAATTGTTTAAAGGACTAAAATTAAATTAATATATTAAAATCTTTATAAAATATGAATTTGGGTTTAATTTCATTTCTTGCATAATTTGTGCATGTCCAAGTTTTTATCATTTTTGGATAAGATAAATTAAGGTAGGTTAATAGTAATAGTTCTAGCATCAAAAATTCATCTTTGAATTAACTTTTTGTAAAAATCCTTGCATATGATCTCTTTTGTTTTTCAAGGTAAAAAATCTAGTCTTTAGGAGCGACGAATAGTATGTCTATTAACATACGAATTTATAAAATATCTGCTGGAATAAAGCTATTTATAAGGTTAAATTATTTGGTTTATTGATGTCTAATGTAATTAGCAGTAGGCCATAATTTGTAAGTTTGCATTTATGGTTCACTATTAACTTTTGTAAATCTACGGTCTCACTGTTAAATTTATGTTTGTGCAATATTTTAGCTATTTTGTATCTAGATTTATTTCGGTTTTTCAGGTATTCAGTTTGTTCTTGGACACATTGAATGAATTGATAATTGGTCATCGGGAAGAATTAAACTCTTGGCTGTACGTGCTGCTCACAAGATTACTTAATAAATTAGGGGCCGATTTGTTGGGCTCCATTCAAGCCAAAATACACAAATCACTAGAAGTAGTCCGGTAAGAAGTTTGTTATTAAAATTTAATTTATTTCTATTTAACATTACAAGTACTAGGTTTTAGAATTCCGAACTAAGCCTACAGCCTGAGATTTTTTCTAATTTTTTCATTTTACTTCTTTTCTATATGTTATATCTATTATTCACTTCGATTTATCTTGCATGCACATTTTTGTTTATTTATATAATTAATAAATGTTTTATACGCAAAAAATTGTATACACTTACAAAAATACCCCTGAAAAAGAAGATGACATTCCAGTTCATCTTCTATGTCCGATTCGGCATTTATAAAGAACAGTTTGATTTCTTTATCATTCATTACACGACGATAATTAGCCATTAGAGGTGTAAACGGAATCAAAACATTAAGTCACAAACAAGTATATCAGATGCACACCGAACTAAACTGCATGCATGGAAGTCATGGATTTTTGTAAACAATTGCCTGTTACATTTTGTTTTCGAAATTCAGCTTCTTTAAAAAAAATAACAGATAGCGTTACTAGTATTAATTTACAGCATTTAATTTATCACTAAATACAGCTTAGTACGCGATATCGGAACCCGCATTCTTGACTTTCTGAAATCTCATGAAATTCATAAAAGGCGTCCGGCTCTGCAACACCTTCTTGTTACTGCTTTTCGTTTTCTGTGGCAATTTTATTTAGTTTTCCGATCTCATAATATACGTCTTCTTACCACTTCTTGATATACAGCGCCAGACTTTTCGAGCTTGGCAAATTATGTGCGATATCAAAACCCGCATTCTTGATTTTCTGATATGTTCCGGTATGTTTCAGAATCGCTTCTAAACAACGAAATATATTTCTATTGTTGGATGATTTCAGTGTTTTTTTATAAGTAATAAACCCATATTTATGTTGTAGAATAAAAAAAAGATATAAGAGATAAGTGATAATTTAATTTGAAAGATATTCAACGCTAAGAATTTATATGGAAACAACGCTAAGAATTTATATGGAAACAACGATAAGAATTTGTTAGGTTATTTTTTTTTGTAATATTTTTCTTTGCTGGGGCAATGGGGTATTAGATCATACAGCCTCAAACGTGATCAAATTGTTTTAATTTAATTGGTTGAAGTGTTTTGTATTGAAAACTCATACGCGAATTAAAAATATAAAAAGCCTTTTAACCTGCAAAAACTTATTTGTATATTCATTGCCACAGCATCCAACTGCATAAAATAACATAAAGCCGCTGATTCGGATAACGAGCTTTGTTTTAGTCTACTTTATTTTACAAGTAATTCTTTTTTTTCTGCACATCTACGGCACAGTGTATTTCAAATGATATAAGTTTTATTCCTCTCCTTTTATAATACAGACTAAAAAATGTGCTACAATTTTCGATGTTCACGTATTAATAAAATATATTATTTTGCAAATTCTTAATATTTAATAGTATTTCCCCTAAATTAGTTAAGAATGTAACGTAGCCATTACTGAAAATGATGACTTGGGTCATCAAAACACTGAGAAATTGTGTTCATTATATTTTTTGTAATTAACTGCAATTACTTTTATACTTTTTATATTAGAAGCGGCAAAACTGACATTTGTAAATTCTTTATAATTAAAAAAAATTTTAATATCTATTTTTCATGTGTATGTTTAAGGGAATCTTTTCCATGCGAACTACAAATGTTATCAGTACTGAGGTTTTTGGTAGACGCTACTCAAACACCGAATGCGAGAGTAAAGACTGCAGCTCTCAATTACGTAACCAAACTGGCTGCCATGACTGATCCTCATCTGGCATTCCCTCCACCCAGTCCTGGACAGACAAAGGACATCGCTACAGCTGCGATTACTAAAATGATTGGTACTTATAATATTTAATTTAATTTGTTTATAATATTTTGCTTCTCTTCCATCAGTGAGTATAGTCTGATAAATTAATTTATGCACCAGTTTCACACCGCACTAGTTTTCTTGATGACTTCATTTACTAAACGACCTTGGAAGCAATTTTTAGGTCAAGCACTTTGAAATAAACATTTTTTGTCTCTTGATATTGTTTTTAAAATCTCTTCCTTTTCGAGATATTAGCAACTTTATGTCGATTTATTTCAACACGTTTAGGGCCGCCATTTTGTTTAGGGTGTACCTTTTGAAGTCGGATTTGCGGCATTGTATTCTACTAAATTATACCTTTAATTTAATGTACAACTCGACCCACGCTCTCATTTAAGATTTTCTTCTGACTCCTTGTGGGCCGTCCCCCCGAAGTGGTAGCGGCTCATTGAAATTGTGGTAAATTAGTGTTTTATGCCCAGTAACAGTGTACGAAGTTATATAGTTCCATCTGTAACGGTTAAAAAATATTAACCCGTTCCGGGACTTTTCACTACCCCTCCATATTAGTACAAACAGTTCGTCAAAAATGGTTCCGATAAATAAAAAGCACAGTTTTTAATCATTATTAAATACAGTACTGTACAATACAGTAACTCCAATGCTTTGCTAATCATCAATAGGACTACGAGTTTTTACGTTTTAAGGTATTTTGACCGGTACAAGTACTGTTTATTCAAGAGAATAATAGATTTTCTAAATAAATAACATAATTTTTATTTATTAAGTAGTGAACTAAATAAACAATCAATAAAATGACTTGAATATCCAATAATATTAATCAGGTAGTCGGATACACTTAGTAGCGTAGTAAGAATAGACAAACGTCTGTAATTATTGTTTACGTGATGGTGATGTCATCATTCCTTATTCTATCCGACCTTCTATTGTGTATAACTTCTACCCTGTCCGGCTTAACCCCCTCTCACATTTCTCCTTTAGTTTTTTTGAATACAGTAGTTTGATTCAGTATCAACTAAACACTCGCTCTTAAAACGTTGCGTATGTCATATTGCACATCGTTTGCTTAATTTCAAGTGAACGAGTTCCGTTAAACAGAAAACACTTCTTAAAAATATATTTTTTTACTGGACCATGTACTGTAGCCTATGTATGTCTTTTTATAATTTTATATTTGTATTTTATTTTCATTTGGACGCTTTGCTAATCGTCAATACAGTTTTGTTTATGCTTTTTCACAAAATGTCACGTTCAATAAAACTCATACTCGCTGTGTTATGGCAATGTGCAGTGTAAACCAGTTAATACCAGTAGCGTAAAAATAGATACGGTGCACAAGCGATTGAGTTCCGTTAAACAAAAAGCACTTAAGGACTTCTAATCATTTTTTATCTGGAACATGTACTGTAGCCTAGGAATGTTTTTTTTATCATTTTATTTTTATTTTGACTTTAGTTTTTCATTTGATAATACAGTAGATGCCTTTTTTCACTTCTTTGACCACGTTTTCATTGATTTCACAAGTTTACCGTACGTTTCCCTTTCGATTTTTGACAGAATCCGTGGTACCCTTGGATCCACATTACCTTGGATAACCGCGGCTCTACTGTATCTACTTAAAAACAATGTGATTGACATTCAAAGCTGACTTTAAATTTAAGATTGCTTTATTGTTATTACCTTTTGTTCCCAGCTTCCGAGTGAGTGGTAAAAGCTTTTTTAATGAAGATTATGATATAAATTGCAAGACTGTGACATAACAAGTATAACCTTACTAGATAATTAATACATTCTTTAACTTTATGCATGCAATACGAACAACAGAAATAGAAATCAATTAGACTTGTATTTTTTTTTTTAATGGAATTCGATTTGATTAAGCAGTTTGAGTTGAATTTTTACATTACAAACTTTTCCTAAGTTTTAATATAGTGGACATATAGACGACTTGTTTTATTTCGGAAATTTATAGAATATAATTTTTTTTAAACATTTAATGGTATTTTTTTAAACTCGGATGTACTGACTTTCACAGAACGCTTGTACGGAGGAAACACAAACTCAAATGAATAAAACAACAACTAGCACTTCAGACAATCCCTCCCTCTTCCCAAAACTGCAAATATTGCACCTCTCACCAGAATTTCTGCCACAATAACACTGCCTAACTATGTCATAATTAATCTGGTTGCTTACAAAAACTGTATAAATAGTATTTATTTCAAAAATCTTATATAAAATGTTCCAGAACTGCAGTAATCCTTTAAGCATTTAGAACTAGGAACGTTCCCAAACGGCATTACTCCTTTGATGATATTTAGCTGTACTGCATGAAGTGTTAAAGGCATATTTTGTTTGTTCAGTATTATTTACAATATGTATATTTTCAGGATGGACGATGGGAGATAGTATAAAACAAGGTACAGAATTGCGCAGAGCTGCTCAAGAAGCGATTCTAGCTCTGTTTAACCTAAATACGCCTCAAGTAACGATGCGATTTTCTCAACTACCTAAAGAGTATCAGGTATATATATTTTAAAAGTAACATGAATGGTATGTGAATGATTAATTTTAAAATAATGAAAATTGTTCAATACTGAGGGTGTCCACCAGGCCAACACTGACTACATTTCTTTGAGGGAAGATTGACTGGACAAATTTATGCTGATTTTTTGACAAACATTTTACCCCAATTATTAGAAGATGTTCCGATCGATGTTCGATTAAACATGTGGGTGCGACAAGATGATGCCCCTGCTCATTTTGCTGCAGTTGCCAGAGCAACAATTAACGAAATGTGTCCTGACAAATGGATTGAACGAGAATCACCAGTTCGGAACTGGCCCGCTCGGTCTCCAGATTTAACAACCTTGAATTTTTTTTATGGGGCTTTAAAAAAGAAAAAGTTAAGTCAATAACTCCAACAACTATAAAAAAGATATGAAAAACAGGATACGGGAAATTACTCCAGAAATGCTAGCAAACGTGCGCAATCACTTCTTGAATCAAATTAATTTATGCGTTGCAGTTAACAGTGTTCAGTTTCAACATTTAATTGGACATTAAAGTATTAATTACTTCTTTCCTTTTAATTAATTATTGATGCGATAAGTTATGAATTTCAATTTGTAAAAACATTTTTCGACATAAATTGAGTTAATTGTTAAAAATTTAATACTTGTGTGACAGTAATTTTGTTATTGATTACTCTTTTTTCTAAAGTAATTAGTTTAATTATTGCGTTTCTAATGGAACTTTTTTTACATTAAAATAAATGTAATAAGAACAGTTGTGAATGTTTGAACCTTTAAATTATCATTTAAAAAAAGAGACAATGAAATTGTGATATTTTTTGAATTTGCGCGGCAAAATTTTCAAGCGGATGTAACTCAATAAGTAGAAGTCTAATAAAAAAATGTTTACTTTTAAAAGTTTCTTATTTTTTCAAGAACTTTTTCGGCTGTTTTTAACTGTAATACTTTATCTTTAATTTGAACACCTGGTATATTTACATAAAAAATATAACAAACTTTGTTAGCTTAAGCCCTAGTTATACAAGCAGCAAAAACGCGACAGATTTTTTGTGGTGAAGACGCCAAGCCTACCGGGCAATGGTCTTACTTGTGTACAAATTATACGAGCGTTTCATCTGTCGCGTCGGATCCTGTAAACTAGGCGTCGATAACGCGTCCGGACCGGTAAACTGGCGGCAGAAATGACGCGAGTTGCTGTTATACAGGCAGCTTTCACGCGGCAGATGCGTTCCTCACCCCGCCATAGCAGATGCTCTACTGGTCATGGAAAAGTCGCGGATTTTAGTAAGGGGTCACGTATTTTGCTGATAGGTCACGGAAATAAATGTTAAAGGCCTAAAACAAAATCATTTTGTACATAAAATATTTATAATATAAGCTCTCTGATCGCTGGATTGTAACAAATATAAAAGATAGGTTCCGTATACCTACACTATCGTGCGAGTGACACGGCGATGTTATAATTACGATCATAGCTCCGGGCTTCAAGATGATAAAATATTTTTCCTATAATAACCTGATTAGTTTTTTATAAGACATATTTTAAATTAATTTTGAGCATATAAATGAAGCCGTGTAATTATGTGTTTTCTGTTGTTTCAATGTCTTTTTTTGCCGAAACATGAATATCAACAGGAACAGCGTTCGGTAAGCGGGGAGTATGGACGTAGTAGGGAACAGCGGAGCAGACAAGTTGCGGCGTAGTGATGCACGATTGTTTGATGCTCAATATGTTTGAACAATCGAGACAATCGACTAAAACATCACGCAATCGCAATTATAGTTGGGTGTATTACTACAGTATAATAGAATAGTAGCGGTTTAGTAGTGTAACACGTATCGTTAATGTGGTATTTAAATTTCACCTATTAAATCTTAGATAAACCTTTTTTTAACAAAGCATTATTTCCAGTCAACTTTTTTAATTCTGCAAAAGTTTTGACTATTTAAACTAATCGATAGTTCCCGTTGAATACTTTTTCAACTAGTAGACTGAAACGATAGTTCTTGACTATCGAATAAGTGTTGTTTTGAGTCGGTACTGCACACACACAACACTACAAAGGAATGTAACAGGAAATAGTTTGCGTTTGTAGTTAATGTTTTTTGTACATCGTGATTTTACCTAGTTTAGTGCCGTGCATTGTGCGTTTACTTAGGTCGATAGTTAATTAATTGTTTAGTTAGTGGGTGTTATTTTATTTTAATAGTATTTATAAAAGGATAAGTATTAGTGTTTCGCCAACGTGGTATTTATACAATGTTATTAAATTTGCACAATAATAATTACAGTGCTATACTGTAATAATTTACGGATTTTGCATGTACTTTATTGCAATTTATACAGTATTTTTTTCTTTTTTAGCGGCCGCGAATACCAAGTCCGCGAATGTCGAGGGATTACTGTACTGTAAGAATGCGGCAGTTTATGTTTAATTGAAAGTATTTTCTGCCTGTATTTTTGATTTCAAGTGTACAATTAAATTAAAACCCTTACATGATTTGTCATCAAGAAAATGTTTTTCTTTAAAGAAAATTTAATGGAAACTAAACAGATGCTACATTAAAACTTTATATCAACAATCAATTAAAATCGAAATCTGGATCGCAATCCAGATTTGAATATCAGCTGATATCTCGGCGCAGCACCGATTACAGTCGACCACTTTCAAAACCACATGAGAAAATTTCTAAAACCTTATCACGCTTCCTGCTTCAACGTTCTCCAGTGAACACAAGTTTTAATTTTTGTAGACCTAGTTTCCGTAAAATCGCATGAAAAACTTCAAAAGAACACACAGAAATTATCACAGTGCTTCAACTCCAGAAAAACAAAACATCCTGACGTCAGGTAACCAACTAAAACATTAATTACGGGTCAAAACCAACATAAGTAATTATACTGCTTTACATGGTCCCATCATAAGCCGGATTGACTTAATCATGCGATTATTATGATATATTTATTATATTGCAATGGTATGATATTATTTAATTCGTATGGAAGGAAATATGACAATTTTTAAGCTGTTCTGTTTTTTGTATGAATTGTGCTTTACTGTTATTTTATTTTCAGAGTTACAATTTTGAATATCAAGTTCCTTAATTCTAATTTTGGCTTTTAACCATGATTTCAATTTTACACGCTTACATCTAGGGAATCCAATCCCGGGATCCCGACCGATTTACCCCGACGACAATCCCGGAATTGTAAAATGACAGTCCCGGGATTTCGGGATTAGAAAATATATACTTTTAAAGGTATTTTGACTTGTACAAGTACTGTTTAATCAAGAGAATAATAGATTTTCTAAATAAATAACGAAATTAATTAATTTATAAGTAATGAACTAAATAAACAACCAATTAAATGACTTGAATAAACAAATAATATTAATCGGGTAGTAGGGATATCGGATACACTTAGTAGCTTAGTAAGAGTAAGATAGACAGACGTCTGTGATTATTGTTTACGTGATGATGATGTCATCAGTCCTTATCTTTACTTACTTGCACTTGCTTCCTGCTTCTATGCGACCTTCGATTGTGATTATGTCTAACTTCTACCCTATCCTCTTTATCACCCCCTCACACGTCTCCTTTAGTTTTTGTGAATAGTTTGATTCAGTATCAAGTAAACCCTCGCTATTAAAACGTCGCGTGTGCGCGTGCATCATAAATACTGCATATCGTTCGTTTAGTTCTGGCTTTGTAAGATCCTCGTTCTGTTTTTGACTTTTTATCGTTGTATTTGTGGTGCAACTACCGACCCGACCACATTGACGTAAAATGTTTTTGCTACTTTTAGTGTGATTAATGTTTATCAATATTTTTTTTAATCAAAAGAAATGCTAAATAAATATGGCTTATTTTGTTATAATGATAATTATATAAATAATACTACATCATAAATACATGCTTTTAGGCCTTTTATCAAGCTAGTTGGAATTTGACGGATCCCGGGATTCGTTTTTGCGGTCCCGAAATCCCGGGATCGAATATATCCTCCGGGATTGTTTCCCCTTTTCACACAGAGTGCTTTTTTTTTTTTTTTTTTTTTTTTTTTTTGAAATGTGGTTTCTGTGGTAACATATTTTTATGCAAACCCCTGTTTTGGTTTTTTTTTTTGTAGAGTTTAAATGAAATTTTCTTATAAACTAACATACTTTTGTTTAAGTTGAAAGAATAATCTATCATACTTTTTTTATTATTTATTACAACTGTTAAATACATCATCTAGTAATTTTCCTATACTATTAGTGTATTATAGAACTATGGCTTCACAATAAAGAATCATACTACTTTACTAGGTCAATAGGCTTAGTTCTCTGTAATAGCCTTGTTATATTTGTATCTTCCAACAATCTTCTAGGCTTTCTGTTGGAATGCTGCTAAAGCTGTTTAACATGCTTTACTTCGTTATGTTTCATACTGTAAGAATAATCGAACTCGGGACAGTGGTCCCTAGATTTATTATGAAATAGAACAAATACACCACTTTGAGATTTATACAATAGTACATCATATTTATTTTATAGGAAGCTGCTGCCACCTTAATTCATGGAAGAGTACGTAGAAGCAGCAACGGAGGAACCAACCAAGAAACGCAGACTCCTCCGACATCTACACCGACATCGCCGGTACTGATGTCGACCTCACTTAAAAAACGTCGTTTCTCTCCTTCAGATTCAGAGAATTTAAATCCAGAAGAGGTTTACAGGTAGGGAATAGGTAAAATTGTTACTTTAGGGAGCAGGTCTGGATTTAACATCCATCCTACGTCTAGTATTAAAGTATGTCTACTTTAAGAAGGTATTATTAACAGTATATGAGAAAGTTCATTCGTCATTTATTGTGTTTGTAAACAGGTCGTTAAGAAAAACAACAGCTGAAATACAGAACTACAGCTTCGAGTCGGGTCGAGGTAAACTGACTGAACAAATAACCACATCTCAGGATTCGGGCATTAGTCAAATGTCTCCTGTTGATAGATTAGAAGAACAGATGGAACAATTGTCTTTAAAAAACGTTCCGGTAAGTCACTGAACATACAAATTATAGTAGTGGTTGTCACTGTACATACAAATTATAGTAGTGGTTGTCACTGTACATACAAATTATAGTAGTGGTTGT
>JAGFPH010000447.1:24258-35373 GCA_018207615.1 Philaenus spumarius | reverse complement strand
ATTTGAAGTTACTAAAGTTAAAATAATAAAAACATAAATAAATTTGGAATAAATGAGTTTTAGGGTGACGTCACACAAAAATTAAGTTGGATTTAAGCACTGTATATTCATTTCAAACAAAAGGCTTTCTTTAAAAATCTCCATGAATATAATACATTATTTAAGTATATTTAAAGTACATGTGGAATAATATTTTATGACAAACCAAAATGTCTACAACTAGGTTATAAATTGCAGAAAATCCTACCTGGATTTTTGTGTAGAATGCTTAGGTGGCCGTCAATTATACATCGCTAAGATTTTCACAGTAAAGTATTGTCTGACATAAGTGCCAGAATTAAACTTTTAAACATTTTAGTTTAACAAGAAACAAAATATGCGATACTGTCCACCAGTCTGTCAAGGTCTTGGGACGCCATTTGCTGAGATGATCAGATGTAAGTTTTGTTCTAGAACATTCTATGACATCAGCGCTTGCTTACGGGTGAGTTTGAAGCTAAATTAACTTACGCTTTGACAACTAGATGCCAACACCGAACGGGTGCAACCAAGATTTAATTTCTTACTACAGCGCATGTATTGTAGTGACATTTTTTTAAGAACGCTACAGTACATACAAATTATAGTAGTGGTTGTCACTGTACATATAAATTATAGTAGTGGTTGTCACTGTACATACAAATTATAGTAGTGGTTGTCACTGTACACATACAAATTATAGTAGTGGTTGTCACTGTACAAAATTATAGTAGTGGTTGTCACTGTACATACAAATTATAGTAGTGGTCTCTTATGATTTCTTTCATTTAATAAATATTTTCCTAATTCTTAATGCAGTAACAACCGAGGCCAGCTAGAAGCTCGAGTACTAGATACTAAACCTTTAGGGAGGCTCGGGGATACGATTTAGGCAATTCATTGATTTTGGAACAAACTTAAATTTGCTGAGGGAAAAATAACAGTTTTTCTACAAAGAAGTGAAGATGGTGCCTGAAACTGTGAATGACTTATTTTGAAACACTTATTTAAATCTTCTTTAAGGTACCTAACATGTGTTAAAAATGCATATAAAAGTACACGAGTTAAAACCTTTTTTCAGTCGCATGATTTTAAAAGTAAAAATTGATGGAGAAAAACATGTGAACATGGTGTTAAATCGTATTTTTATTTTGTATTTGGAGAAGAAAAAATAAACATTAGGGATGTACCACCTCTTGAAATTCTTGGTTTGTATCAAGAAAAATTTAATATTGTCTCGATCTACTCAATAAGAATAAAAAGAAGATTGATAGTTTTCATTTAGCCAATAATTTTTTGATGTTTTTACATTTTTTTTTTTATAGAATCTGTATAAATGCAAAATGTTTTATCAGAATAAAAAGAATATAAATCAAATTCTTCCAAATGGCTGAACAGAGAAAAGGGAGTGAATATCACAGTATTAAGTGTAAAAGTATCACTAACTACTGTAAAGATGAAAATTGTTTTGCATAACCTTGGGTTTCTAGTAAAGAAATGCTAGTTAACTACTAGACAAAACAAAGTAGTACAGTAGTAGTCGAGTCTCGATAATCCGAGGTTCCGTGTAATCCGAGCCACAAATAGCATTGAATGTGACCATGCATTGTGACACATTCTTGCTGCTTGAAGGATACCGATCTTTAAATTGTTGTTTTCCAATGAATCTGTCAAGAGCGTTTGTACAACAAGTCGCCGTTACAAATGCTTAACATTTTTTATAATGCCCTGATCCATTGGCTATACAACTAAAGTCATGTTCGAGTGGGGGGAAGGGGGGATAACCATAACGTTGTTTATATAAGTGGGATAGAGTTATGCCACAGATAAAAGAAACTACTACAGATAGTCAACTATATCGCTAGAGGTGCTGCATTGTGTGTGAGGGCGAGGGGTAGCAGGGGGGAGAGGGCGTAGTTTAGATTTTATTTACTAGATAGCTTGCCCAGTAGCGCATCGTTTGTAAAGACTTCTTACATTTACTTAAGCATCCCCTCTCCTTACTACACGAAGGACGGACGGAGAGAGGGAGACAGGAAAGCATTTCCCCTTGTTTATTTATACCGTATCCCTCACTTGCGATCAAAAATGTAGAAACAATGTCATGGCTTTTCGGTATTGAATCATATTTATCATATTTTTCCTTATGAAAAGCGATGTACGTATGAGGGTTTTTCAACTTCATTTACATTTAAAGATGGTGGGCGGTTATAGACGGTTAAGGTCTACACTAAGGCGAGGTCAAGAGCATTTGCCGCGTCTACGTCTGATACGAGTTCAGTTTGAGTGTTCACCTCCTCCTCGCATTCCTCCGAACCAATCAACGCTGTACAGAGCTGACTCTAGCAGATGTCCCCACATTTAATATATGCCTTAATAAGTCTATTATTAATGAAATCCGCCTATTCCGAATTCCTGTTAAACTGAACAGTGTTCGGTCCCAATTAGTTAGGAATAGCGGGACTCTGTATATTTATTTTTTACTATCTATGCTTTGATTTTTGAAACCTACTGTGTTGGATGAAAGTGATTTCCTTTTAGCAAATTGTGGTGGTGGGTAGCTCCCATATTCCTAAATAAAAAAAGCACAAAGCCACAACAAGCAATTGATGCTTATCTGTTGTAATCTATAAATATTATCATATTCTGTACAGGTTTTATCAATCAATAGACATCTGTTGCCCTTTAACGGTTCTATTAATTTACTCTTTTTGACCCAAAAGTGTCCAATTTTTTAGGGGAAATTTGTGGATGGTTTTAAAACGCTCAATGTCAAGGAATCAATACATTTAAATAAAATGTGTTCCAACGGTTTACAGTAATTAAAAAAATATATATATATAAAATTATAAAATTAAGAAAGCACTAAAAACTTTATTTAAATATTACCAGTACTTTAATAATAGTTCCACAAAATACAACAAAGGACAATTCATTTAAATTTTAAAAATATAACTAAATAGTATTTAGTCTAGTAACTTACATGGTGCAGCACACAGCCCTATATATCACACTCTGTACACTGCCACCTTGGTTACTTTATGATTTGATTTAAACCACAGCATAGAATCAACTACAATAAATGCCAGCAATATCTTGCAGTAAAATGATCAACTATACATAAATAAACATAATAAACTGACAAAGATCAAAATTAATTCAGTGAAATGTAATATTACGACAAAAACCATTAACCCTCCAAGTGCTGACTATTTTTCTCTTTAGCGCTAAAGGTTTTTTAGTTCCCTGCATGCTTATTAACTAAAATCATTATAAAATACTCACTAACAGTAAAGTAAGACTTATTATACACCATTTAAATTATAATTACATGCTCTTTACAGTAAATAGCTTTAACAGGCTTATCTTATAATTTTTATCTTTTTTTTTTGTTGACCAAAGTAGAAATTTAAAAAAAATTGTTTTTTCTAAAACCACTCACTAAAAATATGTAAAAAAAAAATCAGTGTAGAAATTCCAATATAGCCAAAAGTTGCACTGAAGCTAAAAATGAATAACAACTAGTGGATAAACAAACAAAATCCGAGTTCCGAGCGTCTATCTACACGTACTGCGCACTTGATACACGTACTACACGACTAGATAGTTGATTTGACAACTCTGCCGAAGGTTTGTTTGAGTCGATATCGCTATGAAACTCTGTACTATAATAAAGTGGCTCTTTCCAAACACAACCATACATTGAAGTATCTGATTGTATTAAAAATAGCGGCGTCGTACACATTTACAAAATGTGTTGCGCAAACGTCGCACTATAATACAACTTACAAACATCGCATATGCGATGTTAGCACTTGAAGGGTTAAAGGGTTAAATTACTTATCAACAACATACAATATATTTCTAACAACTTCGATAAACCCAGTAGTAATATAGTAAACCAAAGAAGGTTAAATAATACATTACAAAGTACACACACCCATTATATTTCTTATGATTTCTCGCACTTAACTAAATCTGAACTATTGTTTTTTCCTCGATAATTTGAAAGAATTTCTCTTTCTTGTCTTGAAATAAAAAAGTTACTCTGGCATACCCCTATTTATTAATTATTAAATGTATTAATAATGTATTATTTGTTATACTTCCGCTAAAGCTTGGTTTTCTTATACTGAATTAATAGAAATATTAATTTCAGTTTCTAATTGGTCCTCTCGCCTTTATTTATAATTAAATGAGAGGACTGCCACCTCTATGCCTTGTTCTGACATAAAGCAAGTGTATTGTCAGTCCTATTATCTTCAGGGATATTTAAATAAATTAGAGGATTGTGCCACCTTTTAAAATTGATCTTAAAAGCACTCTAAAATATTCAAGAATACTCCAAGTAATTTTAGAGAATTCTTGATAGAAACAAAAATTAATATTAAAATTTTTACATTTTACTGTCTTCATTCTCTTTTCAGATAGTGTGCTAGTCGGGTGTTAATGTTAACTGAAGTAGTTTATATCTTTCCTAAACGTATGGTAACAATTTTACTTTAACATTTTAGGGTCAACATGCTTTACCTGTAATGGGTTCCCCGGGTAGTGAGGATAGTCCCCTGGGCTCCTCCTTCAGTACTACTTACGTTCATAGAGTGTTACTTCCTCGTAATTGTAACAGTACGGGAATGGATTCAACAGACGGTGGACCTGCTTCTAGGCCTGGAGATGGCTTTTCTGGTGGTACAGTATATTTAAATATTTTAATACTTAATTCAGATAAATGTTTATTTCTAATGCTCTTTAGTCTTTTTACTCTATTTCAAAACTTAACTGCAGTAAAATCTTGGATATACGAGGTATGCCCGTTACAAAATAATAATTATGCAGCAAGAAGATTATCAGCGGATAATCAAGGTTAACGGTGACTCCTAGGTAAGAAAGCTTGTTGCCGTAACAAACAATAGACGCTTTTATACCTACAACATTTCAAAATATCCTCATCTGTTGAATTAAATTGATTTTTTAAATTACATTGACCTAATTTTATAAACATTAATTTTGGGCCGCTACCATGTGTTCTGTATTAGGCCCTATTATTTGTCTACTGTACAATAAATGCACAATAAAAGTGGTTGCATATTATTTTTATACTACCTCTATGGTAATGTATTTTTATATTAGAAATGGTTCCTGACCTAGGCGTAACCAGGACGACTGTATGGAGGGGGTTACAACCGGGGGGATGTGGTGGGTTTGAAATTTTTTTAAAATTAAGATGCAAAATACTTTTAAGCTTCCCTAAAGTACTTTAAAATTATGTAGGTATGTCTAATTTTCCAGTAATTGTGATTCAGGCCCCTATTTTAGAATAGCAACCATGACTCATCCCCCGCCAAATCTTTCCGTGCGTTGCCTCTAACCCCATAGGCTTGGAACAAGCACAGCTTTTTTTTGTCGGCTGCTGATTAGTTTCCGTCGCCGCTCATAAATTTTAAAATGTGCACACAGGGCGGTAAAATTTCCGATGCCGTCTAAAAGCCTCATTGGGATTCATTAAACTGAAGTGTCTAGTTCCATAAATCACGAAGTGTGTTATATAATACTGTATATTATTTCTTTTAATGTTTTATTGATATGAACAGAGAGCAACTCTTGCTTTATTGTTATTCCATCGCCGATTGAAAAGGAAGCATTTGACGAACTGCACATGCGGCTATACAGCCCGCCCTCGCTAGTCCGACAGGTACGGGACTGACGTAGTGTCGGATTACCAAAATCGTAGGATTATCGAAAATGGCTATTCTGTAATGCATTTGATTGCCAAAAAGATATAACTATCATTTTAAACAATGTATTAATCACCATTAAATTCTTGGGAAGAATTAAAAACACAGAATAAAGGAAACACAATTTTAATTTATGTAGCTAAACTTATTTTACAGTGTTACAAATAAGGCGGGCATTTCAATTACGTACATCCCAAAAAATACGCATAAAAGTACACAATTCATTAAAAAAGTAGGCCCCTGTAAAATTAATACATACGTGTTTCAGCACGGTATTTAGTTGTTGGAAAAGTCTGTGATTGACTTCTGCTTCTTTTTGTGTACACAGTCCATCATTGCTGCTTCTTGCAATCCTTTTAAAACTAAAATTTTTGTCATGTCCACATCTCTCTCTTGGCACCAACGTAACAAAGTATTAGCTGCCGATACAGCTTCATCACAGCTGACGGTGAAGGTTTTTTCTGGCGCTGCGTCCTCGATCACGTCGTCATCAGCTGCTGTAACTTCCTGGATTATATCTGCGTCTGTCACGTCAGCATCAAGGTTGTCCTCCATGATCCATGTTCTAAGCTCTTCAACTGATGCGGGGGCAAGTTGCACTTCGTTACAAAGTTCCAATGTAGCCTCCAAAACGGGTTCTGGATCGCTGCTGGATGTAGGATTACATGTTGTAAGACATGGATTGTTAGGCCATACATTTTTCCAAGATTTGATCAAAGTTATGCTTTTTACTTGTTGCCAAGCATATGCAGCGTTCAAAATGGCTTCCTTAATGTTAAAAGCTTTCAAAATCGCTGCAATATCAGCATCAGGTTGACTGACAACATCCATAAGAATGCGCTTTTTGTAGTGAGCCTTGAGAGTTTTTATCACATTTTGATCCATGGGCTGGATTAAAGCTGTGGTATTTTTTGGTAGGTACATAGCTTCAATGTAGCCATCAGCAGTTTTGATTTTCAATTCATCAGCATCAGGATGTCCTGGTGCATTATCCAGTAAAAGAAGGGCTTTCATTGGTAACTTGTTCTTCTTTAATTCAGCCTTAACTTGTGGAACGAAGCTGTTAGTGTACCAGTCATGAAAAACTTCTTTTCTGACCCAAGCGCGACTTTGTGACTTGTAAGTTACTGGCAGAGATTCAACCTTGACATTTTTGAATGCTCGAGGGTTTTTTGATTTTCCTACAACAAGCAGTTTTAAAGCATGAGTGCCTGATGCATTAGCACACACCATAAGCGTGAGTCGTTCTTTTTGCAATTTCCTTCCTGACACTTTTTTTTCCTCATCACTTACAAATGTTTCTGCCGGGAGCTGTCGCCAATTCAACCCGGTTTCATCTGCGTTGTACAGTTGCTCGGGAACTAAACCAAGCTCAGTAATTTTTTTGTCTACCATTTCAATGAACGCATCAATATCAGACTTGTCAGCAGATACCTTTTCACCACACATCTTCATAAACCGTATACCATGGCGTTTTTTGAAGTTTTCGAACCATCCATGACTAGCTCGAAAATCATTCTTCTTCGTTATTTCTGTGTAGAAATATTGAGCTTTTTGTTTAAGTATGTCTCCGGAAATAGGAACATTCCGTGTGCGTTGTTGTTTAAACCAAATGAACAGTGCTTCTTCCACCTCAGGAAACTCGCTTGTTCTCAGGGTTTTCCTGTTTAAAGCGTCGTCTTCAACAGACTTCATAAACCCTTCAATTTTTTCTTTATTCTTCATTATATCATAAATCGTAGGCCGTCCGATTTCATAAAATTTCGCTACTGCAGTCGGCGTTTCACCGCTATCTATTCTTTTAATAATCTCCCACTTCTCCGATATTGTTAAAGTTTTGTGTTTCCGTTTAACACCACTTGTACTAGCCATTTCACACAACTACTGTACACGAACACTTGCACTTACTAACAAAGAAAATACCACTGCACCGGGAAAGTGTACTGCACGTCCCGAAAGTCAACTGAACACTGAACGGAAGTGCTCCGACGGCAACGAGACGTGAGTCACAGTGTTTCATGTCACTGCATGCTTGATTTTTTGCTCTCGTAACAGGCGCGTCGGATTACCAAGTACGTCGGATTTCAAAGCGTTGGACTAGCGAGGGCGGGCTGTAATTTATTGTAGCTTGACATTTGCATAGGTGTTAAAAACAAGTTACTCTTAAGAGCGTATTTTAATGTAAATTAGTGTGAAATATTTTTTACAATAGGGGGTTATAACCTCCCAAACCCCCCCTGGTTGTGCCTATGGTTTCTGAGGTAATCTTATGTAAAACTTAGATTATAGCCTGCTGATATTATTGGCATGGCTAAGTTGCACAAGTACAGTTTTGCCGCAGTCGTCTGCATTAGCTTTCAAAATAAGATTGGTCAGAGAGTTCTACTGTATTGTATGAACAAAATAAAACTGAAAGAAAAGTAGATTTTTAGAAACTCAAATGAAACTAAAATCTGACCGGACTAAAAGATGTGTGCCTTACCCTGCTAACGGACCAAATAATTCTTTTGTATTTGCATCCAATTTGACTTCGTACAGGTCGGATGGGTTATTATGACTTTTAACATAGAATATCGTAAATTAAATCTTCTCTTTTATGATTTAGTAAGAGAACAAAATAAAAGAATCTATAAATTGTAAATATATTAATATATTTAAGTTTTATTCACCAGTGTTTCCCCAACCTGTTAAATGGGGTAAATGTTATAAAGATTGTCTCCTTGTGGCAATCGCTAAACACTACATTTGGAAGTTTGACTCTTAACTGGCAACCTAGTATCTCAATGTTTCTTATAACTTAGTGTTACTAAACTTGTTAGTTTTGTCATCTATTAACAACGTTTTGACCATTTTATTTAATAATAAAAACTAGCTAAACTAAATGAGAAAAATAAATAAACGAATGAGTAATTGAAAGAAAGATTTAATTAAGGATAAAAAGCATAATATTCGTAAATGTGTAATATGAGTGAAAATGAGCGTGGTAACCAAGGACATCTGATTTAGTGTTGTTTAAATCATGAGGCGCATACGCCCGCCTTTTTTCTAGAAAGAGAGGAAGAAGTCTAGTTCTCAGTTGGACAAGATGTGAGCCCGCGTATATACAGCATACCCATGTATTTATTTATTTATTTGAACCAGTAAGAATATTACATACGTATTTTTACTATACAGTAGTAATTCCTACAGAGGTATGAAAATACCTGTGCGTAGGAAACTGGCATATTACATGCTAATTAAACTATAAACTAAGAATATAAAATATATCAAGCATGCAAAATGTAGGAGACAACAATATAAATATGTTTGCTAACAAAAATAGAAATCTTCAATCAGATTCCAATAAAAACCAAACAATAACAATAATCAAACAATTAATAAATATAATAATAATTAAATTTAATACTAAAATTATATATTTTCTCGTATCCATTTTTTTAACTTATTCTTAACAAGTTTATTGCTTCTATACGTTGCTAATGTTTTACATTCATTAGGTAATCTATTGAACAATTTAACAGCAACAGTATCTCATTGATATATTAAAATGTATACATCATTGAAGTGAGCCCATCATCAGACTCAGTACAAGCGATTGCTTTGTTTGCCAAATTGTTTAAGAAAATGGGTTTTTGATTTGTTTAACAAGTGATCATGGTTGGAGTGTCTACTTCGAGAGAACGGTTTTAAACACAATAAACACAATTGGTAAATATAAACCAGCTGGGGTAAAAAATATCCTCATAAAAACTGGCAAATTATTTAATTTTTGTACCGCTATGTTAAGACAGTTAATTTAGTACCCAACAAAATGTATTGCCGTGCTGTTGAGAATCACTGGCTATTATACATTAAAAATGGAGTTTTTTAAAATGAATTTTTATTTTTTGTAGAAGGACACCAAATAATCAATGAGTCCATACGCAGGATTATAAATTCGTTGAGAACACGACTATCGGGTGATAATGAAACCGTTGTGTCGGAACCTCGAGTACCGATATCGGACGAAGAGCTTAAGGTTGTACTAGAAGAACTGTGTGATATCATGCGTGATTGCCCTGCTGCAGTTATAATGGAGCATTTCAAGTGAGTTTAAAAATCTTTAAAAAGTTATAGAGATATGTTAAATTTGAATATTTAACAACAGTTAACCCTTAAGTGGTCTCGCATGGGTTTTTGTAACATAACTAGTCGCGTGAGGTGTTTCTGACACCCCGACTTTAAAATGTCTTTTGCATTTTTTTTCTATGATTTTAAAACTTTTTATGGCTATTAAACTTTTAAGATTATGTTTTTAAAGTATTTTTGTTTATACAAATTTTTGTTCTCTTTTAAGAAAATAAACTGCAAAAGTCTGGATTTTTTCACTGAAAATTGAACAATTAATAAAAACCCCCTTTCTAAAAGAAAAAAAAAGGGGTTTTGGCTTAGAATTTATGTTTCCTTACTCTTTAAAGTTTATACTACCTATACTTCAAGTCACTACACAATCTATTATTGAGTTATCTACAAAACACCCCAGAGCACTTTGACAAGACTGTGCGGATCAAAAACTAACAAGAACCGATTTTTCAGCAGGGTCTTACACTCATTTGAAGGTACTGGAATGATGGGCAGGTGAGCCAACCTATCCTTGGATATATAGAAAAACTTACCTGCCTGGGGTGTTTAGTAAGGTTAAGAGAGTTCGGATAAATATAATCGTGAAATTTATTTTAGTAATCTGATTTATTTCAAGATATAGTAGAAAATAATAAACTATTTTTAAAACAAAGTTATTGTTTTTAGGAACTTACTGAGGGTTTTGCTCGGTCTTGTTAACGAGGTTAACTCAACAGCAAAGGTTTTAATCTTGGGAGTTCTAACAGAAATTCTCAAGAAAAAAGCATTGGCGGAGAGTTTAAATAACTACGTAGAACTTCTGATACTGAGAGTTCTCAATGTATATAAAGACCCCAGTAAAGATGCTAACGTAAGTGTTAAATTCAAATAATCATCTTTAGTTTTAGTATATTAAATCATATACTTCATATGTTGGTTTGGAAATAAATGGAAAATATCACGAGCTAAGATTATTTGCTATTTGAATATATGAATAAATCTGATTTTTAATTTCTTAATTAAATTAGTCATTTATCTGAATCAGTGTTAATGTGGTAATTATATATATATATGTATACAGTCAAACTTGGTTATAGTGTCACCGAAGGGACTGAACAAAAAATGACGCTACGTCCGAGTGACGTTATAAAGATGTACCAACAGGAAATATTTATTTTTGTTACCTTGAGTGAAAGGACAAACAACTATACAGTATTACTATTATTGGCAACATTATTCATGACGTTTATTAAAAAGAAAA
>JAGFPH010000447.1:0-13347 GCA_018207615.1 Philaenus spumarius | reverse complement strand
TTTGTCGCATACTCAGTCACCCCAGTCGGTTTGGACGAATACATTGTAAGCACAACTCCCTAATCTACAACACTATACTACGATACTTACTTTAACTCCACTACATAAAAACTCTCACAAAGAATCACAGTGATTACAAAAACAAAAATTATTTTGTCGCATACTCAGTCAAACCAGTCGGTTTGGACGAATACATTGTCAGTACAGCTCCCTAATCTACTACACTATACAGTAGGATCTCGCTAATCCGGCCCTATATCGGGATCGGTAGTGCCGTATTACCGAAATTGTTGGATTAGTGGAATATTAGGTACAAAAATAAAATTTAACATAAAAACATTGTTATATACAACCATATATGATATTTAATTACTGTACCTTCAAAAACATGTTATAATATATAATACTGGAATACAATATACATTATTCTAGTGCGAAGAAAAACAAGAATAAAATGCTCGATTTCTAAAAAGTACAGTGCAGTAAAGTAAATTGAACTATAAAATATTTAAAAAACTCCTGATACATTAATTAGAAAATATCTGATGATCTTCAAACGCCTGAACAGATTTTCTTGAATCATAGCTAAAAACATTCGCGATCAAGTAATCTTTCTATTTAAAAAAACTAAGTCAAAATCGGTTCATCAGTTAGGGAGCTACGATGCCACAGACATGTTAAACTTACAACACCCCTCTTTTGCGTCTGGGGTTAAAAATATAATTAAGGATGTTTTTTTACATAGTGTTGTATGAATATTAAGGGATTGTCAGAAAACTTTGAATTATTAGAGTTTGACTCTATTCGATTTAAAAGTTATTTACAAATAACAATTTTGTCATTGCTCCATGGCTTTGTGTTCCTATTGAGAAAAATTTAACTTTGTTTATTTTGGAGACTCATTGTCAGTTCTTTTGTTCGTTTAAAGGCTTAATTTGATATTTCGTCACTATAGACTATGCCAAAAACCCTGGACGGCGGTATATCGATGCTGCAGTGTTAGTATTTTTAAACATGTATGAATTACATGTTTACCAACAGTGGATGTTTTGAAATATAAAGAAACTTCATACTGTATGGAATTTGTTTGCTGAGCTGTGTTTATACGCAGTTAATTACTTGAATTTATTGTTGTGGTTATGTGTGCTTGTGGATTGTATTGTTATGAGATGTTGAGAGTGAGGTTTTATGTGTTATTGGAATTGTTTTGTATAGTAGTGAAGTTGATGGACCATTTGTTCAATTCTGAACTTTTAGTTGATGGCTGGTCAAAATATTTGGTAATTTTGAATGATGTTTATACTAATATAAATCCTACTTATGTCTAGAAAATGAATCGGGCCATCAATATGGGCGATTATTTACTGATATAGACTTTGTAATTGACCAGCCTTCTTCTGCAGCACAGGCTAGCACTACACATATGGGGCTTAACACGTTCACTGCTAAGGACGCACATGTGAGCTTGACACTGAACACTGTGAGAAGAGGGATACACAGTGTATTGCACGCCAATCCCCATATTGGGAGTATTTTCAATACACAATGCATTGCGTGCTTCGCACGCCAATTTTAAGCCTATGTGCATCCGCTTTAAAATATTAGTGATTATTACGTAGAAAGGTTCAAAAATAAAGTAATTCCACTCATTTAGACTATAAATATAAAAAATAAAAGGTCAGCTCCTAGCCTAGGAAATACGAAATTTGCGTAGCAGCGAACGTGTTAAGGAGTACCCTCCCCTCCTTCGGCAAAAGGAGTCCAGAGATATTTTTGACCTCCCCAAGAAAACTTTTAAAATTTGGGAAGCCGATTTGGCTGTTCAGGTGAAATATTAACCCACACAGCATTGAGTGAATACATTTACACCGTCAGTGAATACAGAAAGACCTATAACACTCCTCGAGGCCGCACCAAGAGGTGACCAGCAGCTCATGCTTGAACTCTTGTAAAGAATAAAATAAGTATATGTAAAAATCAAACGGCACATAACATATTTCAGTGCTAATCTCTTTAAAGAAAAATACCTGACTATAATTAATAATATACATATATTCCTTTCCTTGGAAACTACGGGGGCCGTAGCTTATAGGTATGGTATGGTCAC
This sequence comes from Philaenus spumarius, assembly GCA_018207615.1. Classification (NCBI taxonomy): domain Eukaryota; kingdom Metazoa; phylum Arthropoda; class Insecta; order Hemiptera; family Aphrophoridae; genus Philaenus; species Philaenus spumarius. The sequence continues at coordinate 11,240 of JAGFPH010000447.1, read as the reverse complement.
CCCTGTACGCCTATGCCCCAACACAACCTCCCTCAAAAGTTCCTAGCTTTCAGGTTCCTTTATATATACAGTGCTTAAAAAAGGAAGATAACAAAATTTCAGAAGGTAGGCCTATAAATGAAGTAGAAGGCCAAATTTCCACACACACATTTTATTTTCACGAGTTACCTAGGCGTACACATTGCTCACCCAATGCAATACAGCCAATCGATCAAAAATGTTTTTTCGATGCGTTCATTGCTCAAAATCGTTGTCTTAGAAACTAATAGATTTGAAAATCAAATTATTACGTAAACTGTAGGAATTATTCCCCATACAGTTTTATGCGTTCTTGGTTTCCAGTTTCTGTCAATGAAATCAAAATGTTTATAGCTGTTTTTTTTTTAATATGGGGCTTATTTGAAAGTCTTCTATAAAATCATACTGGTCCACTAGCCCCTTGGTTTAGACAAATGTTTCGTAGAAGTAGTTTTGAGGCTCGCTCATCTTTTTCATATTGTAAATAATGAAATGCTACATACAGTAGATGAACCATTACCAAAAGTTCCAAGTAATAAATTAATCGTTCTAACAGACGGTTTATATATTACTATACTGGCCATCAACAATTTTTAGATGTTGAAATGGGCACCACCACCGTTGGGGTAACAAGTTGTGGGTATTCTGTGATTTTATTTCTAATTATTGTAGTAGTTTGTGTTGCTACACGGGGAAAACGTAGCAAAGACCAAGAAAAAATAACTGAACATGACTTGGTTCTGCAGTTGTGAACAACTTTAATGTGCCTTCCAATTAAAGTCAGTCACCGATTTATATGCAAATGGCACATTTTGCACTAGAACTAAATACAGTAGAATGGGAATAATAGAAATTGTCTTTCTGATAGTGTATCAAAACAGCTAATGAAATTATATTGTTTCCCACAGGTAAATTCTAATTTATTTCTTTTATATCATTTGTCAATTTTTGTCTCTGGTATTTTTCAATGTGATATGTACTCAATGATCGCAACTCAAATTATGGGGAGTTGTTTTTTTTTTTTTGAAGGGGGGTAAAATCAGCACCAATTTTCAGTTTTTATTTATTTAAAAATGCATTTTAAAACTTATTTGTTTGTTGCAGTTTTCTGGACATCCGACCTTCTTCTTTCCCTGTTAAGACCTTATCTTGATCGCACAGTGAAGAACCACAGTGTTTTAATATATTTTTAAAAAACGAAGGACTACTGCTTCACTGCTTTTTTTTTTTGCTAAAGTGTTAAAACTGTGCCATTTAATTTCTAAACATCGGACTTGCTTTGTTTTAGAAAAAAACTATGTTATAAACATTACTGGCATAGTTGCAGGAAAAAACTTCTTTGTGGAAGAAAAACAAAATACAGACTGATTGCCGTCAGCGACTGAATGAAGTGACTATAATATTATGTGCTTTTAAAATCACCAAAAACTTTTGAAGCCTTTATGGCGGAAATTTCCATTATGGTGAAAAGTTGTTTCCTTTTTGTTCCACCAATTTTTTTTTAAGTGATATATTCCGTTTTTATGTGAAGAATCTTTTTTTTCCGAGATCATGAAATCATTTTCATGGTCAACAGATTAGGTAACATTTTAAAATTTAGGACAATATTTTGAAATTATTAACAGTTTAGCAATGAACATTTTTCATAATTTGATTCAATATTATGCAATCATCAACAGATTAGTAATGAACATTTTTAATTTAAATGATCATTAACAGATAAGCAATGAAAAGTTTTCAAAATTTGTTAATTTGTATGTAATTATTAACAGATTAACAAGCAAAATATTAGCAATGATGATTTGTATAACTTGCTGCAAATTATGCGATCATTAACAGATAAGCAATGAAAAGTTTTCAAAATTTTTTAATTTGTATGTAATTATTAACAGATTAACAAACAAAATATTAGCAATGATGATTTGTATAACTTGCTGCAAATTATGCAATCATTAACAGATAAGCAATGAAAAGTTTTCAAAAATTATTAATTTGTATGTAATTTTTAACAGATTAACAAGTAAAATATTAGCAATGATAACTTTTATAACTTGCTGCAAATTATGCAATCGATAACAGATTAGCAATGAAAAGTTTCCAAAATTAGTTAATTTGTATGCAGTTATTAATTAAGCAAAATAAGTTGCATACTTTTTTTGTTATTTAACTGAAGTTTTATCTCAAGTATAAAACTTTTTTTTTTACAAGTAATTTAGTGTTTTATATTAATATCATTACTCTTTCTTGTTTTTTTGTAATGATTTAATTTTGTTTAAACAAGTATAATTTCAAAAACTTGTTTAAGAAATTCTTTACTTTATCCATATATTTGCATGGGTTTTAAAATTTTTTGATAAAAACTCAATTTAAAGTTTTAAAAATTACATTTTATATTAATATCATTTTGTTGTGTTTTGTTGTAATGGTATTAATTTTGTTCCTTGTTAAAAAAAAGTATAATTTCAAGAAGTTTTTAAAGAAATTCTATAGTTTATCCATATATTTGCATTGTTTTAAAAATTTTATCAGAAAAAACTAATTACTAAACAAACAAACAACATTTTTATCATCTGCTGTAATTCAAACTAAAAAATGAATGGCTTTGAAAATATGTTATTGCTTTCCTTTTGTAAATGGAAATCCTGTTTTATAAAAAGTAGGCAGACATTATACATTTTAATAATTACTAACCTTGTAAAATAAGTTTTAGCACACAAATAACAAAATATATTAAATACCATATGTGATAAGTATTCTAATCAAAATAACAAAAACCTTTAAAACTAGGGTCAAAATTTTGGCATTCATTAACATAGTAATTAAAACTTTCTTAATACTGTGTGCTATTATTTTACCAAATTTTTGTTGTGAATTCTCTCGAAATTACAAAATTATTCATTTTAGTATAGTAAATCATTTAATTTATTTTGACATGTATTTATAAATTTTTATACTAGTCTAATATTGTTATTTCTTGAAAATATACTTATTACACATAATAAAGTTCTTCGTATATGATTTACCATCTCTTCGTAAAATATTTTACTTTAAAATACTGGGGGGTTAATTAGTCGCACTGGTTCCACCCTATTTTCTATTGGTGTTTAGGTACGGTGCCAGTTTTCAATACTGCAGATACCGGCGCGAATGCTTGCACTTGAACGAACCGCTACTAACCTGACTAAAAACATCAGTACTCGGTACATCTCTGTTTAACACGTTTACTGCTAAGGATGCACATGTGAGCTTGACGCTGAACACTATGAGAATTGGCCGACGCACAGTGCATTGCACGCCAACCCCCGCTTTAAAATAAATATTAGTGATTATTACGTAGAAAGGTTCAAAAATAAAATAATTTCTACTCATTTAGGTTATAAATATAAAAAATAAAAGGTCAGCTCCTAGCATAGGAAATACGAAATTTGCGTAGCAATGAACGTGTTAAGGGTGAGGTAAACATCCACTAGTTCGTTTGAAGGATGAGTCACATTGGGAAGCGGTGTGGGAAAATGTTTTTTTTCTCCATTTACGCAACCCCCCCCCCCCCCGGCCCATCGCGCCAGGGCGAGGCCAAGTGTCTGGATTCATGCCGATATCTGAACTCTCCTGTCTTCATTAGCTTTTTTTAAAGTCTTCACTTTGTGTCCATAGTGCACTTTTTTTTAGCGTGCAATAACACATGGAACACGAACTTGAATAACTGGATTGGAACCTTTGACTGTCTAAACACTTTATTAACTGGTATAAAGTATTAAAAAACTGGTAAAGAAAGGGAAAATGTGAATTACTTGAAATCAAAATACATTGAAAACATTTGAACATTTTAATTGTGATTTCAGGGTGTCTTAATGATCTGCAAACCTTGTTAATGGTTGAAATTGAGGAAAATTTTGATTTGAGGGAAAATAGTGGAACAAATTATTTTATAAATCTGAAACTAATTAAATATGCAAAGGAACAACAACTAAGCTTGAGAGGCTTGTGCTCTGGTAATTCCGACTCAACAAAAAAGCTATGTGCAGTTGCTTGATAGTAGACAAAGATTGGCTAGAGATAGTGAGACACTTTTCCTCACTTTTAATGTTGTGGTTTTGACAAAACTATTATATATTTGTAATTTATAAAATTTTGATATTTTTTAAATTTTCTTAACTGGAAATAATGTAACAATAAATGATTTTTCTGTATAAATATATACAGAGTGTTCATAAAGTTCCTTTAACCCCTTTATTATTTTTGTTATTGAAAATAAGTTAACAAAACTTTGTATATATCTTGTGTTACACAACAGGACAAATTTTTAGACACATCTGAACCTGTATGATTTTGGGGGGCTTGAGAGAAAGCTTATTAAAAGAGAAACACAATGGTACAAACTGGAGCTTAGTATCTTGCTTCGTTTCAAAGTAATGGACAATCAATGTTCTGGAAAATGATATGGTTATCATAGCAACAAAGCAGGTTATTAATTTGTTAATATTAGGAATAAGTAGGTTGTATGTTATTTTCCAGAACTTTGATTGCCCATTACTTTGAAACGAAGCAAGATATTAAGCTCTAGTTTGCGCCATTGTGTTTCTCTTTTAATAAGCTTTTCAATAGTGTATTACATGACTTACCTTTATATTTGAAATTTTTAACCCCCATTACCCCGGCTAAGTCCCCCAAAATCATAGAGGGTCAGATATATCAAAAAATGTGTCCTATTATGCAACACAAGATATATACAAAGTTTTGTTAACTTTTTTCAGCAACAAAAATAATGAGGGGGGGGGGGGTTAAAGGGACTTTATGAACACTCTGTATCTATATATATATATATATCTATATATCTATATATCTATATACTGTTTAAAAATAAATATCCAGGGTTTGTAATAATTTCATTATTAAAAATTAAATTTTATAGGCCTACGAATATAAAATTAACAAATAAAATGCTTATGATTTGGTCTATAAAACAGTATTTGGTGATGGCAATAGTCACACTGAATCAAAAATCTGTTCACAAAGGTAATCTCTATTTAATCTGAAAAAAATAAGGTGGCATGTTCCTGGAATATTAAAATATTTAAGAAAAGGATTTTATTAGATGTTTTTGATTTCTCAGTTGAGGAGAAGAGTAGTGGTGAAAGAGGAACAAATGTCCAATCTTTGATTAAGCTGCGCAAAACAATGTAGAGGTTGAATCTGAGCAGTAAGGCGGCCATGAAGTAGGCTCTGCACAACCTTAAGGGCTGGATTTATACTTTTTTACGCCTTAGGCCAAAGTTTTTGGAATCGCCTTCCCCTCCTTATTTTCTATTGCCCTTAACTCTCCCTCCTCTTTCTTTCGAATACCCAAATCCCATTCAATAAATTAAAACTTTCAAATAATTTTTTTTTAAATCCTTAATTATGTTTGGTTGTTAGTTCTTAAAATATCCAATTAACTATAAATATTATTTAAAGCTTACATTGAACTTTCATGTCTGAAATAAAACACTAGCACTTGATGCGACAGTATTGTAATTTTACAAATATATACACTATGTTGTTCCCTGATAATAAATTCAATCAAAAGTTAGAAGCACTATTTATATATTAAAAATGTAAAAAATGTGTATGGGAAATCCCAACCTGCTTGCTGGTAGCGAAGCCATTTTCTTGGTAACCTTCTTCTGTCTGCTGAATGTCGAGCATATCCTTTATGGTTTTCTATTTTAAAAAGAACATGCATACTTTTTGCTGAGGGCTCAAAACACATTCATTATTGGGCTGTCACGTAACATAAATGATGTAGAAACAAAGTATAAAATGGAAATCCTAGATAAAAAACTTGTTTTTTTAGTTCGGATTAGTTGTGCTGAAATCCAGTTTACAGTAGAACCCCTCTCGTCCGCCCTTGGCTGGTCCGCCGCTCTGGTTAATCCGACCGAGCTCGAGCCAAAATTAGTGACTTAAATCCTGTCGGGCCATTGTTGTTTACTTGCTGTTATCGCTTGGCCGATTTTAGTGCTCCGTCATCTGTGGTATTGTTTTTGTTGTTGTGTGTGTTTTTGTACTGTACTGTGCAGTTTTTAGTGTTTACAGGCACTCCTCGTTATTCGCGGTCCTGCTTTACGCTATCTCGCTTGTACACGGTAAAAAAATCCATGAAAGGTTTTGTGCTGAGTTGTTTGGAGTGTAGGCTAAAGTTGATAATTTTATAAGGTTGGCACACTGTCATCTCATTCTCCCCCTCAAGGTCAGTGCTATTATAACGGTACCCTACTTGCTCTCTCATTGTCTGGGTTTGTCTATTTTTACAACTTAGTCGGTCACATCAAGATCAAGCTATATTTTGCTGTCAGTATCAAAAATATTGGTCACGAGTGATAATCTAAAATGTATTTATCTTTTTTTAATTTAATTTACTCAATTTATTTATATGTGAAATGTAAAGCACCTATACTAAATGTACACATTTTTCATTTAGGTCTATTGTATTGTTTGTACAGAATTTATTCAACAATTTAGTCATTTGATTTTGTTGAGAATTTAGTTACTAAAATTAATTTGAAAAACAAAACCGTTTGTTTTAATTACTAAAACCCATTTTAATGTAAGCCTACTTGATCAATATCAGTACTAAGCTGTACGATGTTCTATTTTTGGCTATTGCGTCAGTCTATAAATAGTCCCCGTTACACGCGGTTTTGTTTTACTCGGCACATTGCCGGAAAGCATCTACCGCATATAACGTACTGTTCGTTGGTTTTATGACAGTGTTCGTTACAGTGTATTTGTTTTACATTGTGTGTACAGTTGTGTGTTTTTTATCATGTCCAGAGTGAACTGTTGATTGTTGGAAAACCCGTCATGGCGTTCGGTTAATTTTCTGATAATCCGACCTTTTTTTGCGTTCCGACCATACTACCAGTCCCAAAGGCGACGGATTAGAGGGGTCCTACTGTAATTGAAAATAAACTGTCCCATAAATCTGTAAATGTTTTAATGTTGGGTTTAAAAAAAATGTATGGTCCTTTGAAGGCCACCTATGGTTTTCAGCGGTAGATATAATTATCCACAAATAACCACTTCAGTTTTACAAAGGAAATATTTAGCATTCTCAAAGCGCATACAGTTCTAACCCTTGAAATACTTATTCACATATATTGCTCAAAACCACATCCCAAAACAAGTATTTCATCCGTTGTTTTTTTTTAGGGGTGGGGCGGAAGGAATATTAGTATCCTATCCTGGTGTATGAGACTTGGATTTTTCTTTACATTGAAACGTCCGCTAGGCATTACTTCGGAGAGGAAAATGGTCTAATAATTAGGAGATGTATACTGTCTAAATCCATACTTGAATTTTGCCTTATTTCTTCTATCGTTAGCTTATAAAAGCATACAGAATAACATGTTTTTCATATATGAAAAGAACATATCTCTGATGCTATTTATTTAATATTTAGTTAGAACGTTATTTTATCTGTTTTTGTACATCTCTGTTTCTTAAATACCGGTTTGAAAACAAATTACTATTTGACTGTAGTAGAATTAAATCAAATATATACTCTGATGCAAAACAATTTAAAGTTTTCATTTTGGCAAATTTTCTCTTACGGATGAACGAGCAAATATTTTGTTCTAAATGTTTGTTTTTTAATTGTTGCTATTGATATGTATGGAGTATACTTAACGCGAGTTTGAGAGAGAGTTTCTTGGAAACCGCTCGAGTGCTGCGTCTCTTGCAAAGTACTATATACACTATAAATACCCCTAGATCTGCTTGCTTGCGCTCGATGTTAACCAACAATTTCCAAATAACTCTTCGGGATATTGTTAAGGGATGTCCAAGGATTATCTAAGAACTTTGGCAACATCCAAAATTGCAATTTTTGTTATACTTTTTGAACGTTGAAATTTTGCGTTTTGTCAGACATAAAAAAATGTATAACCCGAAAACGAACAACTTAGAGAAAAATTGCAAACGATCTTTTTTTTTTAAATGGCTCAATTAATCTTAAACAATTATTTTGTGGCGAAAAATCTATATTTAAACAATTTTTGGCCACCGCTGTCGCCTGGCAACATGCGGGCAGACGTGTTATAAGGGACTCTTTTGCGAAAGATTGCGCAAAAAATCTAATGAGAAACAATTTCTATCGGGAGCGGGGACCGGTCTAACTTCCTACATAAAATAAACTGAAACTACTGTTCTAATAGAACAATAAATTTCATGCGTCACGTATTGTAATTTCCATATATTATTTTAAGTTTTAATTTTCAAGTGCACAAAGGTATACATTCACATTTTATTGCAAAGAAAAATTTGTATCTTTAAATTTTATTTAAACATATTAACATTGTTGAGGTTTTTATTTTCATAAGAAATAAACCTTATAACAAAAATAAAGGTTACAAAAATAATAATGAAGTATTTAAAAAACAAACCTATACAATATTGTTTATAACCTTAGAAAAAGTAATATACAATAATGCTAAATATTAATATTTAGACGGATATCACTGAGTTACATCATCTTATTATTAGGCAGAAGGACTAAGTTGACACCTATGACATTATAAATATAATTATATGCTGTTAAATATAACCTACATGGAATCAACTTGCCCTTTTGAAGACAAAACATATTATTTTATTAATTATTAGTAGGCTAATTCGTTAAAAGTGGAAATTAATAACTTTACAATTCTGTTGGCTTATGACTGTGTTATACGTTTCATTACAATATCAACTAAAGGGTAATTCAGTACAATAGAGCATGGAGACTGAGAACTAGAAAAGCGAAATTGGAACAAGCTATTGGACTACATTTGTTTTGCAAAATCATTGTACACATGATCTGTCTCCTTATCTCCTGGGTCCGTAGCAATACGTAGTCCTCAAAATCAACTGAACGTATCAAGTGGAACAATTACATATTTGAACCCACCCATTTGTTTCAGCGAAATTGAGCTGGTCCGAAATCTGCTAATAAAATGTCGAATCTGATACGAATTCTTTATAAGTACCTAATGCGTTAACAGTGTACCTGGTTCAGAAAATCTGATACAGTCATGAGCCAGATCCGAATTGTCAGGTTCTTACATATACGAGGTGTGATAAAACAATACGGTGAATGAATTTTTATAGCAGCAACTGCTGACGCTACTCCCGTTTGATTTAATATGTCCGATAGCATGATCTGTTGAGACAGGCCGTGTCATGTTTGAACACGTTCTGACTTGTCAGTCCGCTTCAAGGGAGAGAGATTTACCGTGTCTCTTGTGCATTATGGATTTCGAACAAGGCATTAATATTTTGAATCCTGTACCCTTAACACATTGTCAAGCGTAGCTACCTAGGAGTTTTGGTAGTATTTAAAAAAAATCTCTGTTACCTACCTTATTTTAAAGTATAACATATTATATATCATTTTAAAGGCAAAAAATGAGCTTTAAGAAAATGTATATACTGCAAAGGTTTATTAAAAAAAATGGTAACAAATGATAAAAAATTTAAAATAACAAAAATAGCTATTTAGTTTCTATAAACTAACAAATAATGTTTGAAAAATTAATCCTACGGCTAAAATAAAGTATAACTGTAAAATAAAAGTAAAAAATAAACAATAAAAACACAAGTCAAAATTCACAGCTTGTCTCCGTTTAGTGCGTGGAACACTATTATTATTTACACTTTATAATTACAAACACTTACGAATTACAAACTTTGCAGCAATAATAAACCACTGATAAATGAAAAAACTTACAACACAATCAGAACTAATGACAACACACATCGAGTTACATCACTAAGCACACAAATGTTGATTGCAGAATGCACACAGCTTGATCAGACACACTTGTAATACAACCACCTGATATTTATATGATATTTTTGTTGGCCAGTGTTGTAAAAATTCCAAAGGTCAAATACATACGAACTAATAAACATAACAAGAATGCCTGAACCCGAATATATGCCGACTGAACTGAGCTGTAGAATTAATAGTACGGGAGGTAGCGCTACATTTGAACGAGTCATTTCATACCAGCTGAAAATCATAGCAATAATAGTTTTCCCTTAATACATAAGAGATCTGAGCGTCAGCTACTCCAGTAGTGGTGGAACTAAAGGTGAGAGCATGTTAAAGTTGTCAAAAAAAGTTTTTGCTCCGAGTGATTTCATACCGCGCCAAAATTTAGGAGATCATTTACAACCAAAAAATAATAATCAGCTGTATAGAAGATGGGGGATTATACGTCAGTCATGTATATGAACATGTCAAACATTTTCAAATATAAAGTCATTTTAAATATAATGAAATTTATACAGCTGAATTTTAATACATTTTTAATAATAAAGAAAATCGTCAGCTGTTTGGATACCGGGGGAAAGTCCGTCAGTCAGCATCATAATAAACATGCTGCGTGCTCAGTGCATCTGATCGTCATTTTTACTAATGAACTGACGATCTTTACACCCACAAACATTCAGCTGACGGCGATTTTTAATTTTGTTAACAATCAAATTACTCTAAGTTTCCATTTCAATCAGTATTATATTAATTTGACATAATTAATGCCACTAAAAGGATATTTTGTAATAGTTTTTCATAATAATTAAGTCCGTGCATCTTTTTAATTATATTATTATGTACTGTGATACTAAACTTTCTTCTTTGCAAAGGTTCCACTAATCTGACTTACCCCTCACTAAGATCTTTTTTGTCAGGCTCCAGGTAGAATTGACCCTAGATTCAAACTCATACAAGCAAATGATAAACACTTCTATCTGATGCATAAAATTCAACTAGTTAATTTTAGTTTCTGTTTGTGCTGTTGAAACATAATGTGCCTAAAATATCTGTGGAAAAAAATTTATATTTTGTTTGAAAAGAAATGAACCTCTTCATTCGTTCAATGCAAGTTATCTGGAAAAATGTAAAAATACGACAAAAATATAATTTATACATGAAAGATGCTGAAGGGCCAGTATAAATGAATGGGTTTCAGAAATATCATTCAAATTGTTAATGACTATGCTTTATCTAAAAATGATCCTTCAAGTGTTCCTTCTAAAACATCATCTTATGAATCAAGGTAAGGTGATTTATGTCTTAATCATAGTAATCTATTACTTATTAAAAATTATTACTAAATAGATAAACTGAATATATACTGATATGTACTGGGAAGTATAACTTCCTTCTTTAAACTAATACGTTTTTGGAGTAAGATTAAACT
>JAGFPH010000446.1:521532-547241 GCA_018207615.1 Philaenus spumarius | reverse complement strand
AAAATAAACAACAAGAGAGGGAGAGAAAGCTATTGAGTGAGATGAGAGAGAGGGAGAAATTGAGTAGTAGAGGGGAAGAGAATGAAATTTAGAGAAAAAAAGAACGGTTGATGAGAAAGGAAGAGTATAGAGAGAGAGAAAGCTATTGAGTGAGATGAGAGAGAGAGGGAGAAATTGATGAGTAGAGGGGGAGAGAAAGAACTGTAGAGAAAGAAAGAAAGATTGAGGAGAAATGAAGAGAATAGAGCGTAATTATTGAGGGGGAGAGAGAGAGATAGAGGGAGGTAGAAAGATAGACAAAAGGAGAGAGAGAGAAAGAACGTTATTGATTGAGATGTAAGAGAGGAATAATTGAGGAATAGAGGGGGAGAGAAAGAACGTTAGAAAAGAAAGAACAATTTAGAAGAAAGGAAGAGGATAGAGCGTAATTGAGAGAGAGAGAGAGAGAGAGAGAGGTAGAAAGATAGACAAAAGGAGAGAGAGAGAAAGCTATTGAGTGAGAGATGTAAGAGAGGAAGAAAATGACCGACTGAGGAGTAAAGGAGGAGAAAAAGAGCTATTAAAATAGAGATATAATAGAGGCAGATCGGCGAACATAGCGTGACAGAAAAAAAAATCCAATAAAGATAGGTTGCTACCATTTGCTTATAATTTTAAGCCCGGAACTTGAAAAAAACTAAGTCAGCTTGTCAACTTGTCACCACTCTGCGTTTTCTGTTCCCAAGTGTTAACTAGTTTATAAATAGCTTCTCCCAAGACAACCCCTCCCCGTGTCTTTCGGCGTAAATCATATTGTGGCTTGAAGGCGGAAGATAATATTGTTTTTTTAAGGTCGATAAATTTAAGGTTTCTTGTGTTAATTCTTTAAGTCTATGTTGAAATAGAGTTCGCTATAAAACATTGAACACAGTCATGTTACTTCCGACAGTTTCAAACATTCAGTACTGATAAAGCTTCTCCGTGTTCACCATAAGGAAACCTTGACAAGGAAGCCTTCAAGGAAATCATTAATTTAAACTTGATTGAGCATACATTGGAGCAAGCTTCCGCCTACTTTATAGTGCACGGTGTCTATCAAGATCTAATCTACATATTCATTACTGAGTCAACAGTTACATTTCATGAAAAGGGCAAAATGATTTTGTCGATGTTTGTTTTAAAACAAATTTAGTATTATACGAAATTCTATAAAACTTCAAAATATCCTATAAAAATTAAATTATAGAATCACTAGAATGCACAGCTCACGCTGAAGCAAACGCAAACAGATTATTATATACTCTGATAGTTTAACCAGTTTAACGGAAACAACGACTGATTAGAACAGAGGCACTAGAATCGGGGTAGAGTGATGGGGGTAGCGGTAACTGGATTCTGACGCATGAGCAATAGGGCAACGTTTTTGTGTGAATGACGTTGCTTTTTTTATACAGAGTGTCCCCGATCTCTCTGGATCCCTTATCCTTTGAGCTACAGGCAAAATAAAAAAACCATTGTGTTTGCCATTAAAAATGTTTCTTGTAAATGTTTTGTAAAGTTAGCGGTTTTTGAGATATTTGATATTAAAAACTATAAACGGCCGCCATTTCGAAAATATTTAAAATAATGTTATAATTTTTCGTACAGTGATGAAAGGTTACGCAACAAATAGGTTTACAAAAATTGAGCTCAATATAGTGTTTATTTCCAAAAATATTATATATTTTGTAAAAACACATACACACAGACAGAAAAAATAAGCACCGTAGACCCATGTTTATATTGTGAAATATGTTTGCCTGGATCCCAGGAACATTTCCACAAAAGGGGTCCAGAGATTTCGGGGACACTCTGTATAATAGAGCGATATTAATACAACCTTAAAACTTTGTGTGTTGTTACAATATTAACCTATTCTAAATTTGCCAAGTAGGTTGCTATGGCAATAAATGTAAATGCTTTCAAGAAAATGTGTGTCGGTTCAGTATAGGCCTAACTTAAAATTGAGTTAAGGCGATCCGCCACCAAAAATCAGCATTCTTTTTAATTTGGTGACAATTTTTTTTTTATTTAATTTTTTATATTCTACACACTTTTTGAGTATGTGTAAACATTTTTTATGCCTTTGTAATTATTTTTTCACACTAAATAAAAATAAAATAAAAAGGTGTGTAATTCGCGATTATACAGTGTTGAAAGTTTGAACTCAGTTTCCCGAAAGTTTACTTTTTCCATTTTGAAATACATCTAAACATTTCTAGACCTAGCGCTTTGAAATTTTTACCACTTCATCTTGGATATTTTTACAAGATTTATGTGTATGGAAAGCACTATAGCCTTAAAAATATTAAAATAAATTTTTTTGGATTCAAAAAATTAAAAAAATATTTTTTTAATATAACCTTATAACGTTTTTGCTAGTAATAGCACATGGTTTTCCATACCCAAAAAGTTTCTTTATATTATAGGCTACAACATATTAAAAACATTATTCAAATTGGTTAAAAAAAACAATAAAGTTATTCAAAGTAAAAAACTTCAAAAACGATAAACAAAAATCAAAATTTTTAGTATAAAATTGAATTCAAAGGTTAAATCCTAAAAGTATATTAGAAGTGTGTTTTTGGAGGCGGATTGCCTTAAGCTTAAAGTCCAAATCAACTATTTTATTTAAAATAATATATAAACACAGATATTTATAATTCAGTAAGCCTTTTTCGTTGATTTTTGTTTGTGTTTGCTTTTATTTTGTTGACCTAACCTAAAAACACTGTTGGTTGGGAAGAATGATATACTGACTATAAATTTGTCAAGGAAATTGCTAACGGATGTAAACGCATCCGAATCAACTGTTTATCTTTTATAGGGCTGGAGTGAAAACCCGTAGTTTCACCACTTTTTTCGCTTTAAAATCAAATTTTGAAAAATCCCTTCTTAATGTTTTTGCGCGATGACAGATTTCTTTATATAATAGAGAGAAAGAAAAAACTGGAGTTCAGAATGCACGACTATGTCCGTTTTGTAAGCTGTCATAGAAAATACTAGCTCTTGCAGTGATTTTTATGGTGAGATCTAAAGTGGTAAATGAGCACCGATCATGGTCTCCAGAACACATTTTGTTCCACTAAAAATTAAATATATATATGTGTCCGCACTCTAACAGCCTAATTTTACGTCCTATTCAGTACAAATTTAGTACACAAGTTTATTTTCTAAGTCACTCAGACGTGTTCGATAACCAACAAAATTCAACAACAGGAAGCACGTTTCTTAACTGGAAGTAAAATTATTTTTAGATGATTCGTAAAGAATTTAACTTTTTAGGGCTTTTTCTAAGAATAAATACAGGAGATTAATCGGCACATTTTGTTTTTTTTTTACACGACCTTCTAAACCTTGTTTGGTTCTCCTAAAATCGATCAGTACGTAAAACACCATAAAAGTATCCGGTTCAAATCCACGTATGGGATTTACCGTGGGGGTATCTTCTGATACGAGGGGTGGAACCATAATCCATTATAAGAGGCAGTGAAGTCGACGTACAAACTAGCGAAGCGGGTTTCTCCACTGCGAGCGGAACGAAGCAGCGTGTGAGCCGGGGATGTACATATTTCGTACACATAGGCAGCTATTCAGGGCCTCCGTCAGTAGACAAATTTCTCAAATAGTTGGTTGAAACCCTAAAACATATAAACTCAATTTTGGAAATTCGCTAAACTCACGTCAGCTGTTTAGCTGCGTGATCAAACTATTTATATACTAGTGGACCCGGCATTGCTTTGCTATTCCTTGATTTAATAGTTACTTGTGGCTAGAATAGGCCTAAGATTATTATGGTTAGGGAAGGGGGTCTAGCACGTATTAAACATAACATGGGTGTTAAATGTTAATTAAATTTATTTTATTTGGGTAACTATCCCATTTTAATCTATATGTATAAAAGCGAAATACCACTGACCCACTCATCACGATTTCTCCAAAACTACGGAACGGATTGAAATGAAATTTGGTATGTAGCTTCCTCTAGGCTAGGGCCATAGGTGCTCACTAAGAAAGGGTTTGAAAAAATTCGAAATTTTAGGGGGTTTGGGAGAATCAAAGTTATTAAATCACGATTTCTTCAAAACTACCGAACGGATTTTAATGAAATTTGGTATGTAGCTTCCTCTAGGGCCATAGATGCTCGCTAAGAAAGGGTTTCAAAAAAATCTAAATTTTAGGGGAGGTTTGGGAGGTCAAAGTTACTACAAAAAACTACTGAAAGGATTGGAACGAAAATTTGGTATGTAGCTTCCCCTAGGGCCATAGGTGCTCATTAAGAAAGGTTTTCAAAAAATTCTAAATTTTAGGGGATTTGGGGGGGGTCAAAGTTACAAAATCACGATTTCTCTAAAACCATCGAACGGATTGGAATGAAATTTGGTATGTAGCTTCTCCTAGGGTCATAGGTGCTCGCTAAGAAAGTTTTTCAAAAAATTCGAAATTTTAGAGGAGGTTTGGGGGTCAAAGTTACTACAAAAAACTATCGAACGGATTGGAATGAAATTTGGTATGTAGCTTCCTCTAGGGCCCTCTAGGTACTCACTAAGAAATTGTTTTAAAAAATTCGAAATTTTATGGGAGTTTGGGGGGTCAAAGTTACTAAAAAACCCCAAAAGAAATACATAGTGTAATATATTTATTGATATAATATATTTTTTGTTAATATACATTTAACTTTGATTTGTCTATCCGTGCAAAGCCGGGTCGGGCCAGCTAGTGTTATATAATTTTAAACGTAGCTATCATTACTTTGACGTAAGTAATCGAATTGCAAATGGTTTTTAGATCACTTAAAATTAATATTACTAAATTTTAGCTTCATACCTTGTAGGAAGATGGTTCAATTTATATTTATTTATTTATTTTTTTTTTTGTATAGGGGTAGCTACCTCATTTCAACCCCTTAGAATGCAGTAATTGTAATGTCTAAACACTACTGGCATTAATAACTGTAGTAATAATAATTGCAATTTATATTAATATAGACTATTAATAATCACTCCTTGCATTAATATGGATAAACTGTGAAATTTATAGTAAAATCGGTCAAATAGTTTTTGAGTCTATAGAGTACAAAGAAACAAACATGCATTTTTATATATAGAGATATATAAACTAGAAGACTCCGCTGGATTCGCTCACCAACCCACGCGGCGGAGGAAATGCAAACAGATGATTGTATACTCTGGTATTATCACGGAAATGACTATAGATAAGGTCAGAGTGGTAGAGTGGTGGGGATATCGGTGATGTAGATCCTGACGCATGCGCAGTACTTGATGTAAAGCAATAGTGACGTCACACTGAATACGAAAGTACATCGTGCGTGCGCTGGTAATATTTCAGTATTGCCAAGTCGAACTGCTTCACAACTACTACACAATAGAGGTACTGTTAGGAATAGTTGCATAAGCAAAGGATTAGTATTAGTATTAGCTTTATTATTATTACTATACTCATTATTATTAAAAAACAATGTAAAACTTATAACTCCCAAGAAGAAAACCTAAAGTAGAAGCTATTGCGAAAGATATTGAAAAGTGTCGCAATAGCTGAGTTTGCAAAAACCTAGTTGGCTGCACAGTTCAGTAACCTGGATGGTTATCTATATATATAAAAGCGAAATACCACTCACTCACTCACTCTCTCACTCATTACGATTTCTCAAAAACTACCGAACGGATTGGAATGAAATTTGGTATGTAGCTTCCTCTAGGACCATAGGTGCTCACTAAGAAAGGGTTTGATAAAATTCGAAATTTTAGGGGGGGGTTTGGGGGATCAAAGTTATTAAAAAACGATTTCTTCAAAACTAGTGAACGGATTGGAATGAAATTTGGTATGTAGCTTTCTCTAGGGCCATAGGTGCTTACTAAGAAAGGGTTTGAAAAAATTCGAAATTTTAGGGGGGGTTGGGGGGATCAAAGTTAATAAATCACGATTTCTTCAAAACTACCGAACGGATTGGAATGAAATTTGGTATGTAGCTTCCTCTAGGGTCATAGGTGCTCACTAAGAAATGGTTTGAAAAATTTCGAAATTTTAGGGGGGTTTGGGTTGATCAAAATTATTAAATCACGATTTCTTCAAAACTACCGAACGGATTGGAATGCAATTTGGTATGTAACTTCCTCTAGGGCCATAAGTGTTCACTAAAAAAGGGTTTTAAAAAATTGGAAATTTTAGGATGGTTTGGGGAAGGTAAAAATTACTAAATCACGATTTCTCCAAAATTACCGAACAGATTGGAATGAAATTTGGTATGTAGCTTACTCTAGGGCCATAGGTGCTTACTAAGAAAGGGTTTCAAAAAATTCGAAATTTTAGGGGGTGTTTGGGGGGATCAAAGTTATTAAATCACGATTTCTTCAAAACTACCGAACGGATTGGAATGCAATTTGGTATGTAACTTCCTCTAGGGCCATAGGTGCTCACTAAGAAAGGGTATGAAAAATTTCGAAATTTTAGTAGGGGTTTGGGGGGATCAAAGTTACTAAAATCATAATTTCAGATCTTTTATTATTGTGACAATTAATAGTGCTTTTATTACTTAAGATCTATGGTACATAAAAGCCAAATACCACTCACTGACTGAACACTTAAAAAGAATAGGCCTACAATTACGTTAAAAAGACTGAAAATACCAACCACCATGGGTCAGCTAGTATATTATATTCTTGCCTGACCTAATAACAAGACTAGTGGTTTTGGAGACACACGAGACGGCCGAAGGCTCTGCTAGTCGATAGGATCGACTCTCTTGGGGAAATCTTTACCTTGAAAGGGAACGGCGGCAAGGTGAACAAATATAATACATAATGATTCACTACGGACGCATTAAGGTGATAATTTGGAGGTGCAGCCAACTAACTCATATATTATTGCGTTTGATAACTCCGGTACTTAGAGTGCTCTGTCTTGGGATTTTTAGTTGGATATGATTAGGATTACTACAATTGTAGAGTTCAATCTGTGTATGTTTAAATTGTAATAATAAGTAATTGGACTTTGATTTAATGCGCTGATATAATATATATATGTAGATACGAATTTGTTTGGAAGTTTAAAAATTAAATAATTAAATTATTAGAATACCACTGAACCACAATCGAGTGCTGCAGCTTAACTTACGAACCCTCGTCACAAATAATGTGTAATCCCTTATCCTTACCGTTCAACTTGGCAACACATGACAAAGTTTTGCCTCCTTAATTTACAGTTTTTTTAGTTACATCTAAACATGGTAAAGGGCTCACTGGCCCGTACTTTCGTGATTCCCTGTACAATAGTTCAGATGCCAGCAAAAACAAAATGGTGGATAGTTTAATCGTCCTTGGCGATGGAAGATCAAAGTGTTTTACAATTTATTAACGTCCCGGTAGAGTCTGCTTCAGTTGAGAGATTTAATGGTGCTTCTACCCCCCCCCCCTTGAGCTCTGCCTTGATCTGATATTAATCCGCGTTTTTGTATTGCAACGCTGTTAGCTGATACTATTAAAAAAATGTTAAAGTTCAATATTGCAATAGTTATACAAAACTGGAGCTCCAGTAGTTACCGAGAAACTTGGGTTAACACACAGAATATTTTAGACAAAAAATAAACCTTTTGGACTATAATAACTTCGTAAAACTACCAGAAAACAAAGCACTTTAATAACAAATATTGTAGAGAATTTAGTTTCGAGAAAATTTAAAGTCAGTAAAAAAATACAAATTCCTTGTTTGTAGTTCTACAAAGTTTGTGGCTGTGTTTGTTTTATTAATAACTAGGAGAAACCATTGCGTGCTCCGCACGCCAACCCCATTGGAACCTTCTATACACATAATCACGTTGTGTTTTCTTTATAATAAAGGTGTAGGATTAATAATAACAAAAAAGCTAATAACGTTAAATATTCAAATAAAATTATTTCGTATATTGTATAACAGCAGTTAAAATAAAATTTAAAAGGAGAGAACCTTACCTAAAAATTAAATATACAAAAATAATTGCTTCCGAGTTTTAAATCAGCAGTTAATGGAAATATTGAAGCAAACAGCTGTTTATCTGTTTTTTATTCAATTGGTTGCTATCTAAGCACTTTTTTTTTGTAGTAAGTAAAAATGTTTTGAGATTTTTCGAACTAGAACTAAACTTTTTGGGGTTTTTATATAAAAAAATGTATATAGGCGATTATTCTTCACTTTTTTACACGATCTATAAGGCCTATGTTCCCCAGAAATCGATCGAAATGTAAAATACCATAAAAGTATCCGGTTCAAATCCACGTGGGAGGGTCAGCATCTGATCCGAGGCATCAAGATCGAGGAGCAAAACATACAAAAATTTAATTTTGGAAATTCGCTCAACTCACGTCAGCGGTTCAGCTGCGTGATCGGACTATTAGCCTATTTGTTCGAATGACCCAATGCATTCGTAAACCCTACAAACCTTGCATCCCGTCTCTCAGCCCCTAGAAACTATCGGTGTAACTAGGCCACGAATATCGATCTGCGCATGAGCACAACACACTGTTAAAACTGTTGATTTTACGATCTTCATTGTGATCTTCAGGTGTGTCAACCCAATAATACTATATCTCCCGTTGCTAATTATATACCGGTACCCTTTTAAACAATGTAAATAGTTCCAACATTTAAAAAATGTAAAATTCTGGAGAAATTGAAAGCCTGCATCTAAAACATTTCAAAGATCATCTATAATTCGAATCAAAGTGCTCTCAAAACTGATAATTTTTTATAGTTTCTTCAACAATTTCAAAAATTGCGGTAAACATAGGCCTATTACATTATCATAGAACTTGAGATTTACGCTTCTTGTTATAAAATAGTGGGTTGAGTTTCTATATTTTGATCCTCTGCCCTAATCAATCGTAGCTTTCGGTGAAAATATCAAAGCCTAAAATAATCTCTTTCTATTTGCTTTGCCGCTGTGGTAAGCGAGCGAAGCGAGCATTCGGTATAGCCCTCTTGTAAAATTATATTCACCTAACGTAAAAATGCTATTAGTTGAGAAGGATAATTAAACGATTCTAAATTTGCTAAGTTGGTTGCTATGGTAATTAATGCTAATGCATTCAAGAAACGTGGGCTGGTTCAGTATAGGTCTAAATTGTGTTGTTGAGCTTTTGATCCGAATCAGCTTTCATCTGTTACAGGGCTGAGAGTAAAGCCTGGTATTTTCGTAATTTTTACGCTTTAAAATCAAAATTTTGCAAAATCCTTTCTTAACAAACGTGTATGGACTCATAAGAATTTAACTTTCAAACTATCGGACTTTATCTTTCTTTAGTAGTGTTGGCTCTACGTTGATTCTATGTCAGTCAAGACAAAGTCATTTGCACTTGTACTACTCCCTGCTCGCTTCGTTCACCAACCGCTGCAGTGACTCGTGCCGAAGCAAATTCAAACAGATTATTGTATCCTTATATATAATTCTGTAAGCGAAATTTTAGATTCAAAATTGTGGGAATTTGGTAAATCGGAGGATGGTGGGAGAGGTATCAAATTAAAGGTATCGATTCAAGGAACAAGGGAAAATATAAGTTTTTTTCTAAAATTAAAAACTAAGGGGTTTTTGAGGTCCCCGAAAAAAGAAAAATCCCCATAAGTAATACACGAGAATTCAAAAGCTTCTGCTTTGTTTACATTAAAACATTTGGTATTAAATAAATAAATTTAAAATATAAAACAGCTGTTCTGTAAAATAATATGACAGTTAATGTAAATTATATTTTTAAATTAAATCTGCTACTTATTAACCTATAAAAGATACACGTTGACACACACATAGAAGAGAAATCTTGTAAGTGTGATTTTTGGAAGGTTGTATGGCTGTTCTATTTACTTTTCATGCATTTATACTAATACTAATATACTAATACTAATACTAATATACTAATCTATACTAATATTATAAAGAAGTAAAGTTTGTTTGTTTGTTTTTTTGTTTGTATGTATGTAGGGGGTAATCTCTGGCGCTACTGAACCGATTGAAAAATAGTATTACTAATAAAAAGCTACACTATCCCTGAGTAACATAGGCTATAATTAATTTCAGTAAAAACCTTTTTTTATTTTAATATTTGTAAATTTAGTCGGAAAAATCTTAGGTTATTCCTGGAATGATAAACCAACACATTTATTTACATTTATTATCATAGCAACCAATTGAATAAAATAACAGATAATATAGATGTTTGCTTCAATATTTCCATTAACAGCTGATTTCAAAATTTGAAGCAATTATTTTTGTATTTTTAGCTTTTAGGTTAGGGTTTTAAAGTGTAGACCTGAGCTTTGCTGGTTCTTTTAACCATTATTAACTGCTGTTATGAAATATAAGAAATAATTTGGTTTGAACATTTAACATTATTTACCATCTTAGTTTTGAGGTTATTATTAATACTACAACTTTATTATAAATAAAACATAACGTATGTTTTTAGAAGGTTCCATTGGGGGTTGGCGTGCGAAACACCTAGGGGTCTCCCATAGTATATTATAAAGAGGTAAAGTTTGTTTTTTTGTTTGTTTGTATGTAGGGGGTAATCTCTGGCACTATTGAACCAATTGAAAAAATAGTTTTACTAATAAAAAGCTACACTTTCCCTGAGTACCATAGGCTATAATTAATTTTTATAAAAACCTTTTTTTATTTCAATATTTGTAAATTTAGTCGGAGAAAAAATTCTTAGGTTAAGCCTAGAAAAACCAACACATGCATTTACATTTATTACCATAGCAACCAATTGAATAAAATAACGGATAATATAACTGTTTGTTCCAATATTTCCATTAACAGCTGATTTCAAAATTCGAAGCCATTATTTTTGTGTTTCTAGCTTATAGGTTAGGGTTTTAAAGTGTAGACCTGAGCCTTGCTGATTCT
Organism: Philaenus spumarius; assembly: GCA_018207615.1. NCBI lineage: Eukaryota > Metazoa > Arthropoda > Insecta > Hemiptera > Aphrophoridae > Philaenus > Philaenus spumarius. The sequence continues at coordinate 536,329 of JAGFPH010000446.1, read as the reverse complement.
TTTAACCATTATTATAACTGCTGCTATAAAATATAAAAAATAATTTGATTTGAACATTTATCATTATTTATCATCTTAGTTTTGAGGTTATTATTAATCGTACAACTTTATTCTAAATAAAACATAACATTTGTTTTTAGAAGGTTCCATTGGGGGTTTGCGTGCGGAGCACGCAGGATTCTCCCCTAGTATTTTTATATTTTCACGGATATTATGATTGATTAGGACAGAGGCACTTGGATGGGGTAGCAGGGCGGTGGGGAACGGTGACCTAGGTCATGACGCATGCGCAGTAGGATTTCAGTTTTTCCGTTTATGATAGGGGTTTTTAATATAATCAAGAGATGTTAACCTGATCTATAAACGCTGCCGGGGATGGTGAGCGAAGCGATCAGGGGTACAAGTAGTGTACAACAGCTGGAAATTTTAATCGTAAAGTTTTTGTTTATCATTTACTGTTAAGATATCACTTACTAACATGGTTTGTTAATCTCAAAGAGTCAAGAAGCCCTGCTTTTCTGCTAGTCCAACAAGCAATCAAGTTTTTATCTTACACAACAAATCAGCTGTTTTAACTTAGCCCTCAATGCAGGCAGCCCGCATTCTACTTCTGTGGGTGCTTAGTTGCTGCCGACAAGTTTATTCTGTATAATACGGTCTTTAGAAATGCCATTGAGGGTATGCATAAAGAAATATACAGGGTGGTTCAAAAATATGTGAACGGCGTAGACAAAACTTGGTACATTGTCTCTCTAACAAAAAAAAAACTAATTTATGAAGCAATTATAATTTTGTATCACCTTAGGTGGACGGCCCGCAGGAAGTTGGAGGAATATCTTAAATAAGAGCATAGGTCGAGTTGTACATCAAATTAAAGGTATATCATGGGAGAACACAATGCCGCAAATCAGACATCAAAAGATTTACCCTTAACAAAATGGTGAACGTTTAAAGTTGTTGGGCTCTTTGAAAATGGATTAATTTTACTTATTGGCTTAGGATTTAAAAGCAAAACTCCGACAATCCACACTAGCAGCAGGATCAATTTTTGAGGACAGTGAGCGGCTTATCACCTTCAGTGGCAACGGTCTACGAGGAGGATGAGGAACCGCTTTTATTTCAAATTATAAATTTTTACTACATGTAAAAAATAACAATAATCACCAATAAACTTTCATAACAGCTTACCTTTTTAACAATAAATGTTCAAACTGTTTTCCTTCTGCAGTGTGGCAGGGAGCTAGGCGGATGTAATAGCCAATCATATCGCTCTGTACAGATACTGGCACTGATTGTAACCGCTACTAACCTGACTAAAAACAACAGTACCCGGTACATCTCTGTTTAACACGTTCACTGCTAAGGACGCACATGTGAGCTTGACACTGAACACTATGAGAAGTGGCCGACGTACAGTGCTTCGCATGCCAACCCCCATCTTGGGAGTATTTTAAATACACAATGCATTGCGTGCTTCGCACGCCAACCACCGTATTAGACATATTTTCAGTACACAGAGCATTGCGTGCTTCGCACGCCAACCCCCGTATTAAAAGTATTTTCAATACAAAGTGCATTGTGTGTTTCGCACGCCAACCCCCGTATTGGGAAATTTTTCAATACACAGAGCATAGCATGCTTCGCACGCCAATTTTAAGCACATGTGCGCCCGCTTTAAAATATTAGTGATTAATACGTAGAAAGGTTCACAAATAAAAAATAAAATAATTTCTACTCATTTAGGGTATAAATATAAAAAAAAAAAAAACATTGGGTGTGCTTAAGACCACACGTTGGAAGTGATAACTTCTATGACCGATTTATATTTTTATGAGAATTAACATTAGAGGAGAATAAATGTCAACAAATTACACAAGTCGATATATTGTCAAAAAATATTATATCATATGTTGAAATTGCATAATAATATCATATATATATATACATACATACTATATCTCGAGCGGTGACGGTCGCGAGTTTGATGCTTTTTCCTCTCCCAATAAGAAGTGCTATGTAGTATATTCGCGTTGCGTACATATATATATATATATATATATATATATATAATACATACTATATCTCGAGTGGTAACGGTCGCGAATTCAATGCTTTTTCCCCAAGCAAAAAGTGCCCAACGCCGCTAAAGAAGTTTTCACTTCAATAAAAGGTCAGCTCCTAGATTAGGAAATACGAAATTTGCTTAGGAGTGAACGTGTTAAGGGTGCGCCATACCAGGAAGAAACAGACCTATGCAGCCCTCTGCAATCTTAGAAATCATTCATTCAATTTTGAAGATAATGTTTTGAAATTTGCGGGAAGTTGTTAACGAACATCTAAACTATAATTTGTAGGTGCTAAACAATGGAAATTATCTATTTTACTTAAAGATAATTAGCTTATAAGTAGGCGAAAAACCTGATTTTTAGTTGAGTTACTTGGAAACATGAAGTCGTTTGAACACATTTTGTGTCCTACAAATTGTACATTGAAGTTTTCTGAAAATGTTGCAGTTGAAAGAATATAGATAAAATAAAAAATAAGGCAGTACTTTGCAATCATGCAAGTGCTTTTAAGCGATATTCTTGCTACTGTAAAGTGGCGCGGTAGTGCGTCAATTCAGTGAAACAGGCTAACGCAAGTCTTTTCAATGTTGACTCCTCCCACTTTGTCTGTCTTCCCGACATTTGCGAGAATCCAGTGCGTAATATTTCTGTTTGTACTGTTTATTTTACAATATAAGATTTCTAAAATGCCGTCACAGCATTCTAGAAAGAAATCAGGTCTAGCATTGTCAATAAGAAGGAAGAGTAGAAAGATTAAAACAAACTCTGGTTTGTCTAAGGTTATAGCTGTAAATACCTTGAACAGATAAGCATAATTTTATTAACATCTTTTTTGTTTGATTATATATATACATCTACTACAACATAATAGAATGAACATAAAGCTTTAACTGTGCTTTATTTGTAAAATACTCATATTTTTAATGCCTTAGCCCATTTTGCACATACAGTCATGATAGAAGATGTGAATAGCCTACTATTTCTACATAATACTGCATTAGGAGGAAGGGTGGGGGAAGACTTCAGTAGCCTATATCTATAGACAGGTCGGGCTAAAAATTGTTTGTGCAAAACGTAAATTGTCTCGACTGATATTTCGACTGAAATATTTTACAACTAGATCTATCTATACATATTTTGAGAGGCAAAATTAAATTATTTTAACTAACTAATTAAACTTGCGTATTTTATAAATCGGACAATGACGTAGACCTAATTGGGGTTTGAAAAGGTAATACAGTATAAGCTACACTTATACATCACATTTCCCACTTTATTTAATTGCTTTGTGAATTATTAATAAAAAGTAAAAGTTGTTTTGTACATGACTAGTGCAAAACAAAATGACAAACTAATGTTATATATTTTTTTAAATCCATTATGTATATTCTTCAGCCTTGTAAAGGAGTACAAAGAAACAAATGTGATTTGGATTATTACACAGGATGTCACAAAAAACCTGATATACGTTGAAATAAATACAAAATTTTCCGTAACTTTTTTTCAAATTCGGCTTAGTTTAGTCGCAATTTGTCATTTAGTTTGTTTACAAAAACTCAGAAATAGATAAATAAGACATTGGGTTCAAATTTGATATAAAAAGCGTTTTGTATGTTACAATTTACAAGTGCAAAATAGGGGTTATTACAAATTTTTAAAGTGATATAACTTGAAAACCGTTAACGTAACAAAAACACAAACGTCACTAGTTCGACAGTTGTGTCAATATATAAGCTATCATTGAATGTACTATTTTCTTAGAAATACGGACAACCTATATAAGGTAAAGCTATTTTGAAAGTGTCAAAAATTCGAACTAAAACAAAATTATACTATTACATTTAAAAAAAATTATTTTAGACAAAACCTCCCACAGCGCGAGGGAGAGCCTTATGCAAAGAGCAGAACATATATACAGACGGCATTACTTTGACAGTTCCACCGCATTGTGTCAATAGGTAAGCTATCATTCAATTTACAATTTTTTGTTGCATTTGCGCCAGAGCACAGACAAAAAGTATACAAGTATCTCAGTGAGGTATGACCAGAAATTATGGCAGCCAATAACTTTTTAACAAATTATACCGACAGCCTCTTGGAGTGCGTTACTTCAAACATAGCCGAAAGTTTTAATGCTAGACTATGTAAGTTTGTTGGAGGAAAAAGAGTAAACTTTGCTCAAAGAGAAAGCTACACTGTACGAAGTGAACTCTCGGTCATAGCAGTAAACGAGGCTGACAATTTGCATCGCTGTATTCATAAAAAAATAACTGTTGGCCACAGCCCAGGGATCTATTCTAAAAAAACTCTCACTAGAAAACAGAATAGAAAATCTGTTAGAAAAACAAGATTATGCTTTAAGAAAAAGTGGGACAAAAGACACATCTGGGACAAGATGGGACATCTGCAGACAAAGACTATGGATCTGTTGAATGTGCTGAGCTGGACATGGAGCCAGACATTTATGAGCAGAATAAAATGGACTTCCTGGAGTCAATAAAAATATCAATGACGTTCGCCGTCAAAGGAATGAACAAGAATCTCGGGGCCAAAGCCAAAGTGAGTTGTGGTTGAGAGAGAAGGTGTAGACTTACAGCATCAAATTTTGGTAAAATCTGCAAAATGCGTAAATCTACGTCGTGAAAAAAAAACAATTCATTATCTACTGTACAGCCAATTCAATGGAAATGCCGCTAAAAATATGGCATTGAAAATGAAAAAACTGCAATACAGGAGGTTGAAGAGCGTATCGGCACCAACATTGATGAATGCGGATTATTTATCGACAGCAACCTGCCCTTTTTAGCTGCAACACCAGACGGAATTTTGGGAGAAAGGGGATTGTCGAAGTGAAGTGTCCTGTAAGTGCACGAAATATGTCACCACTGGAGGCGACTAAGGCCAAAATAATAAATTTCTGTGAAGTTGATCATCAGGAAGAGCTTGTTTTAAAAATAAACCACTCATATTTTTATCAAATACAAGGACAGCTTCATATAACGAAGCGTACATTTTGTTTATTTATTGTATGGACTCCACAAGGGTTATCCATTGAAAGGGTAAATAAGGACGACGAGTTCTGGGAGACTAAAATGAAAAGACAATTCGTTTCATTTTATAATGAGTGTATGCTTCCGGAACTGTTTGACCCTAAATACCCAAGGGGATTACCCATACGGGAGTGGAAACGTTGAAAAAACGAGTGAAAAAAAGATTTTCAAAAAACTATATATTTTGTATTTTCAATAACATTGTAAACAGATTTCTTGTTGTATATTTGTAAATAATAGTTATTTATATTTCTAAATAATTAGTATTTTGTTTGTAAATGAGAACTTTTTATGTGAATAATAATATTATGTCTGTGTAAATAATAACATTTTATGTACAAATAATGATTTTGTATGTGTAAATAATTTTTTTTCTGTGTAAATAACTTTTATAGGTTTTAAAATTATTGTTTGTGTGTAAATAATATATTTTGTAACTGTTTGTGGATAAATAATAACTTTTGTATGTGTAAACACATAGTATATTTAAGCCTAAATAATGATTTTGTTTGTGTAAATATTTTTTTCTGTGTAAATAACTTTTATAATTATTGTTTGTGTGTAAACAATATTTTTTAACTGTTTGTGGATAAATACTAACTTATTTATGTGTAAATACAGAAGGATAAGTTTTTTGTGGGTAAATAATAAAATATGATTAAGTAAGTAAATAATGATTTCTATGTGCAAATAATAACTTTTTATGTGTAAATAATGATTTTTATGTGAAAATTATAACTTTGTATGCGTCAATAATGATTTTAATGTGAACATTATAAGTTATTTATGAGTAAATAATAACTTTTGTATGTACAAATAATAATTTTCATAATGCATAAATAATAACGTTTTTTTTTCTCATCAAAATGAAAAATGAGTAAGTTAATTATTTATTTCAAAATAGGCCTATAGCTATACCTATTTGTTTCTAGATTCCGAATTTAAAGTAGGCCTAATTGGCTCTGCTTATCTTCAAGTTAGGTAAATTTACTCCTTTCTAAAACATAAGTGTTGTACTGGGGCTCAAATACAAATTAAAACACTAATGAAATAGGAGGATGCACTTTACCAGAATTATTCAAATTAACCTAACAAGGAAATGCAAGTTCAGGTAATTTTGCAAGGCATTTTTCTAAAGAAACTTACAGAAAATTAATTTTAAATCGAATTCTGGATGTGATATGGATGTTTAATTTTAAGGTTTTTTTTCTTTTCTTGTTTTTGTAACAAAATATATACATACAGTATATAATTTTTATGATAAAAACCAGGATTTAATTTGGATTGAAAGATCGATCTTAAGTATCATAATCATGTAACTAATTGTTGTAAATTATTGTACTATTATAGCCAAATTATTATAGACTACATCACATTTTATAAAAACCGACACTATTAATATGCAGACATTTCATAGTATAAATTAAATGACTATTTGAATATTATAGATACCTACAGATGTGTAGGTAGGCCTATGTTTTAAAAATATTATTGTCAACAAAACGTGCACTTATAGTTAAAAAGTGATTTTTTTACTCAAGAACAATAATGAATAAAGTCGAACGTTTCGGCAAGTGTTACAAAAGCCCCCATGTTTCATACTTTATTTAATTGCTTTGTAAATTAATAATAACTAACATTTTGCAACATTAGTAAACAGATTGTTTGTATTATTAAGTACAAAACAAAATAAAGAATTCAGTTATTCAATTCCTTATTTGCCTTCGCTGCGTTGCTAAGTTATAATTATTACTAACAGTAGGGCTAACAAGGAAAGGAAGTACAGTACAGTTGTGTGTGTCTACGTTGTACGTCTAGTCTGCACGAAGGTTTAACCCAAACCTTGTCAATCATTTCTTTAGCTCCGCCTCCTCACTGCTAGACTGATTGCCAGCGCTCCTAGTGGATTTATTCAACATCGTGCTGAGGATTCTCTCTAGTGGTATAGCGCACCCTTAATGGTGAGGTAAACATCCACTAGTTCGTTTAAAGGATGAATCACGTTAGAAAGCGATGTTTGGAAATGGTTTTTTTTTTCTCCACTTACGCCCTTTCCCCACACCCCCGGCACAGTGCGAGGCCAAGTGCCAGGATTCACGCCGATATCTGTAGCATCTCAGCAGGTTTGGATTTTCGAAGTTTTGCTTAGCAAAACATAAGTCAAATTAAACCATTTTCAAACTTACCAATATTGTAACTTTAAATATTTTGTGTAGGGTAAACCTTTTGATGTCTGATTTGGGGCGTTGTGATCTCTTAAGATGTACCTATAATTTGATGTACATCTCAAGCCATGCTCCTGTTTAAGACTTTCCTCCAACTCCCTGCGAGGAGGGTGATAAAAACATTATAATTGCTTCACAAATTAGTTTCTTTGGTGGAAAAACGATCTACCAAGTTTTGTTGCGTGATCTGCAATGGTTACAAAAATATTACACCGTTCACAGACTTCTAAGATACCCTGTGTATTCAAAAACCTTATCTATATTGCTACAACCTTCTCCTGTATCCAGTATTACTATGTCGTAACCACACCGATTCTGGTTAACCTTTTTCATTCGTGTGGAGTACAGTATTAACATTGTCTTTGTTTTTTACGATAAGATTTCTCACAAACTTATCCTTAAGAGTGTGCATACCACTCGAGTAGTGATGGACGGGCGAATGCCCAGTGGGCAGGAAATTATTTATAAATAAGCATTTACCTGGGCAAAATCTGAACATTTATAAAACTAAGTATTGCTGTAACTTTTGGCTGCTTATAATATATACTCCAGAGCTTACGTAGAAGGGAAACGGCCTTAGGGCACTCCAAATGGAAAAAAAATGTTTTGATTGATTTTTAGTTTTTTTATGTCTTATTCTCCTGTTCTTCCTCTTTAAAAATATACAACATGATATACAACATGATAATATGGTTATAATTATCTTTATGTCCGAAAAAATAAATAATGTGACGTTTTCCTGTTTTTTTTTTTTTTTTTTTTGTAAATATAAATATAAAATTATGCAAAACAGCCACAGCCGGAGACCAGATATGTAGTCATATCCCGTCAGTTTGGAAGCGAGCCAACCACCATTTGCTTTACTTCCGCCCTCCTACCCTCAAACCACAGATATGATTAGATATCTGGTCTCCCTAGCCTGGATTCGAACCCAGCATCTTCTGATCAGTAAGACGCAAAGTTATCCACTAGGCTAAGACTTGATTAAAGACAACTGACAAATTAACAAATCTTCAGTTACTGTACTATCGGTATAAATATTACGTGTAAAGTAAAAGATAGTTTATCAGCACCATCTAGGAGTGGTTATAGGAAGTTTGCTTGGTTGTTCGTAAGTTTGAATCTGTATAATTTGTATTCGTGAGAGGTTTATGGTCGTGCCTGACATAGAATTTAAAATATTACTATAATAAAATGTGTTGGTTAGGCCATTTTTGCTAGACACCGTCGATATACGCTGCTGAAAAAGACTTAGATAACCCCTGTCCAGATACTGTAGAGGAGGCCATTAGCAAAAGGTAGGCTACTTATGAAACTTTGTCTTTTACGTTTTGCTCGTTTCCCGAAAATGACTTTTTTGTTATTTATAATACACATATCTGGAAAACTATCTAAGATATCTTTACCAAATTTTTACCACATGTCTATAACACAATTATCTAGTTCCTAAGACGGTTTTTTTTTTATATTTCAAAAAATAAAAAAGTTATATAATAATAATAATACAAATATAAAAAAATGTGTTTTTTATTAAAAATCATAACTTTTAATTTTATTATTTTTTATTTATTTTCTTGTGTTCGGAACTAGAAAAAGGTACAATTTAGAAAATAAAAAAAAACAATTATGAGTCTATCTTAATTACAACTTAAGTTATGTGTATTATTGCTAACATTGTTGAAGATAGACATTCGGAGTGCCCTTAATATCTCAAAGTGTATGATTCTTGTGAAATAGAAGTAAATGTAGTAAATTCACGGATTTAAAATAACCACTTTTTGCTGAGTTTGAAATTGTTTGCCGCCATCTTGGATTCTTCATCTTTCAATTAACTTCATTTTTTTAAATGTGATACATGATTTTAATGTAATATTTAACGGAAAAAACGATGGTCAGATCCGTGTATGAATATCTAAATCCGTTTTTAGGTTATCGTCAGTCAAATGATCGAAAACGCAAAATAATCAAAGATAAAACGCATATAGCATATTACTATGATTCGTTTACAACTTTAATAGTTTCCTTTTCAAATGTGGTTAAAAATACTAATGGTAATTAACGAATTAAACTTTATTAATTAACATGATTAGAGCAATGAAACAAGCAACCTCAGACTGAAAAACAAGTTTGCAAGGCAACAAATATAAGGTGATTTTTTTTTTAAGAATTTATTTTAATTCGAATCAGTTAATAACAAAAATAAAATGAGTAAATAAATAACCTCGTACCCAGACCAAAAAAATCTCCCAAAATTGCTTAGGCTAACGTGATCTTTATCCGTTGGCTCCCGACGTTCGATTTGTCGTATGTTCCAAAAAAACAAAACCATTATCTGGATAACCTGCACAAAATCCCAGGCTCAATTCGGCAATTTAAAAAATTAACGGATTTTGTTTCCTGAAATGTTTTGTTGAGTTGCCGGTTTTAGAGATATTTGACACTAAAAATGTTAAATGGCCGCCATTTTTAAAATATACAAAAGAACGTTCTGGTTTTTGTACAAGGTTAAATGGTTACATAACAAATGTGTACGCCAAATTTGAGCGCAATATCGTTTTTATTTCCAAAGGAATAAATGTTTATAAAAAAAAAAATGGCACATAGTTCGAAACCGAAGTTTTTCCGGATCTATGTTTATATGAACTTTGTTCATGACTTTTGCTAGCGGAAACGGCTCAGAAAATGCTTGGAACGTTATGCTAATCACCATTTATAATAAATATAGGTTCACTAATGATTTGTAATTTAATATTATTTTTTCGGAATCCGGCGTTGGGTTTCCACGGACATACAATGATACGAATCCAAAGGTTTTTAAAAGAAGATTCTGTTGTAAAATGTTTTTTTTTATGATTGCTTGTAGAAGAAACTGTAGTACAAAAATATCAAAATGTACACTAAAGCGAATCTATTTGTCCATGGCATTGATTATACATTCATCAAATTTAAGTGAGTAGTTAACCGGCGCAGTACGTTATGCGCAGCTGGCACGTTGTAGTTGTCAGTTTGCCGCCAGAGTTCGCGAGTGCAGTGCGTAGTAAGCAATGCAGTGACGGAGATTAGAAATAGTGTTCAAGACGATTCTGTAAATTTTGTTATTACTGTAGGAATTCCGTTTAAGGCACGACCGCACCTCCGATCAGTTCTCGGAAAATTTACACTTGAACAAGTTTACGAAACATTTTTAAAGCAGTTGTTTTAAAAGAAAAATCCCTACTTTTTAACTAATCAAAAAAATTTAGTTCAAAAAAGTATATACATGTTTACGAGTTAATTATCAAACAAATACCATCATATGTTGAACAAGCAAAGTTTGTACTTGTATAACAGCGATCACAAAAACCGATCTAAAAAAAACGACTGTCATTTAAAAATATATGAAAAACGGTTTGGTTATTTTTAACATTGGTGAAAAATACCCAATTTGCATTAAATATATTTCCTACATCCAAAAATATTAAGTATTTTGTAAACAAACAAAATAGTGGATAACTGGAAAACAAAGTATTTCAAAACCTATGTTTGTATGAATTTTTTTCTTTATTTTCACTAGTAGAACACGTCCTGAAAGTTTTTCCGTTTCATTCTGAATCTCCTGTATTTTAACGTATGACGGGAACGCTTCGTGTTCCGTCTGTCGGCCGTTTTTATTTTAATAAAAATAACGATAACTTTAGAAATTAGTAAGGTTATGAGTTTAAATTTTGTATACTCATTGTTTGTGCTATTTTTTTATCAGTATACCAAGATACAAAACTTTACTTCGTAAATATTAAAGGCCACCGTTTAAATTTGTCAAAAGTTAAATATCTCGGATATCGTAAATTTTACGATGAGCAAAATATTTATGTTTTTACTGACAAACAACGTGCATTTTCAACTTGAAAAATATAGAAGTTATCGTAAAAAATCTAGAACGAAAAACTGAGTAATTGTCAAGAACAAAGAAAACATATAACTCGTATTCCTATCAAATGTGTCGAATGTTAATTATTCAAAGTTTTTTTAAGATAAATCTACATTTTTCACGTTCACTTTATATTGATTTATATTTTATGCTTAGTTTGCGATTGTTATTATTTATCTGTTTGGTCCCTATAGAGTGTTTAGTTTCTTTTTGCTTAGTGCAAACATAAACAAATTGTCTAAGATAATACATAACCAAAGATAACAACAGTATACGTACATACAATATTGCTGTGTTTACTGTGTTGGTATAGGATGCCGGGTTGAACAAACCAATTATTACACATAACTTAGCTATTAGCCTTCATCCGATTATTTTTACAGTTACACCATCCGATAGGGAATTGAAAGGGCTACAAAAAAGGTGTCCTGGCATTTTTATTAAAATGTACGGTTTTTGAGTAATTTAGGTTTGAAATTTTCAATCAGCCGCCATTTCGAAACGCATGATTGGATGGAATCGATTACTTTTCTTGATATATCATTGTTAGGTTAAACTTCATGCCAAGTTTGAACTCATTTAGTCAAACATTTCTCTACATATGAATATTTTGTAAAAAAAAACAAAATGGCGGATACTGGGAAACGAAGCGTTTTCGGACCTATGTTTATATGAACTTTTTCTTAATTTTAGCTATAGAATGAGCTACCGAGACATTGTCGCATACTTCTAAATCACCCTGTATATATCTCGACCAATTATATATATATCATCGGCTTGCACAAAATTCTTCCAGACTGTGCATGAAAAGTAGAGACGGGAAATCGCGGTCGAGTTTGTCAATGGACAAAATCAAAGCAAGGGTAGTTTTAAAAAAACGGAAAATCACTAAAATTTTTAATATTACAAATATTGCATCTGCTTAAAGTTATACCCCTTACAGTAAAGTAGATCTACAGGTAGAGTTAGGGGCGCCCCAGTTAGCGGAACGCTCTACTAGGCTACTAATTCCGCCTGCCAACTGCATACTATCCTACACGAAGACAATGTTTCACAACCACTGACTCTGACTATTCTTATAAAATTGTCTGTTACGATATCTATTTATAACTAATTTTTATTTACCCACGAATAGTATACTAACGGGGGTACCTCTTACTCTAATGTACGATTTTAATTGCAATTAATGCACCCGGGTGAGACATTTTGCCCAATGGTTCTTTTTATCACAAACATTGTAGAAAAAATTCTACCATTTTCCACTCTCCGGAAGAAAATTAAAGAATATGTTTTAAGCGGACTTTTTTAAAGCACATTAAATGATAAAGTTGTAGATTAAGAAAGTGCCTTATTTTAAGACACTATATTACTTTGTAAGTGCTTTAGAGATAAGAAAAAAATAAAGTAATGCTAGAAACTTAAAATTTGTCACTAAGGCTATTTAGTATAAGAATGAAGTAAGCAACAATTCACACCTTTCCGAACCTAAAAAGAAGGCTTTTAAAGGGAAAATATTGGTTTTTAAACGGAAAAATTGCAATAAAAAAAATACACGTAATTTTTATGAAATTTTCAGAAATTGGTGTTTTTGCCATGGCCTGTATTTTGAGACCTTGAGCACCTCTTTCGTGACCTTGAGGGGGAGGTAGTTATGGAGGTTTAAAGAGAAACCCCCATTCTAAACCCCTTTCTTAGGAGGGAAAAATTGCATGGTATTTTGTTTCCTTCATTCTTATACTAAAAAAAACCTTTGTTCCAAATTTCAATTTTCAAACATGACCTTTTGGCGATTTTTTTCTTACTTTTAGTTACTTTTTTCCGTAAAAAGGTACTTTTTTAAGGTACAACTTTACCTTACCATTTAATGTATGTTAAAAAAGTCCACCGTTTTACCGCTAAAGACGTGAGTTGAACAAATTTACAAAATCAAGTTTATGGCCTATGTTTTAGGGTTTCAACCAACAATTTGGGAAATAGGTCTATTCACGATGGTGCTGAATAGCTGCAAAATGGTTCGCACGCCATTCTGCAAATTGGATTATCTTCAATACACAAAGAATTGCGTGTTTCGCACACCATTCCGCATATTGGGATTATTTTCAATAGACAGTGCACCACGGCAGAATCCACCACATGGCTTTGAACCGGGTATTTTTATGGTATTTCACGTTTTGATCAATTTTAGGGGAACCAAGCGAGCTATAACTTCGCTCGCCAAACCCCGTATTATATATATATATAATACACATATATACATACGATTTTTAATGACACCCCAAAACGTGTCCTGGGTACCATGATCGGTGCTCATTTGCTACTCCCGACCTTGGGTCTTACCATAAGGGCCACTGCAAAAGCTCATTTTTCCCATGGAAATTCGCCAATAAGCATTTATTTGTATAGATAAAATCCCAAAACTGTTTCCTTCTAGAACGAAAAATCTAAAAAATATTTCACTTCCGATCAAGAAACGTGCTGCCGGTTGGTGGATTTTTTTTGGCAACGAACTCGTCCGAGCGACTTAGAAAACCAACGTGTGTACCACATTTGGACCAAATCGGGCGTAAAATGCTGCCGTAAGAGTGCAAACACAGAAATACACACTAACACACATGTATACACAATTTTGAATGACACCATAAAATATGTTCTGGGGACCCTGATCGGTGCGCATCGTCCATTTCCGATCTTAGGTACCACCATAGGAGTCACTGCAATAGCTAAGGAAAATCGCTAAAAAATAGCACACAATATTTTGTCTGAAACATTGTTTGAGAACAGCAACACTTAGCTCAAAGGGCGAATGAAACAGTTTAGTATGGTAGTAAATTGCTCTGTGCCTGTTGGTCGAATTGAAAGGGATTTTTCTTTAAAATGAGACATAGCATACAGCTTTAAAAGTGTTTTCGTTTAACATTCGTCTTAAAAGTGTTCTTATACTTCAGTGTTGGTAATATTCTCAACGTACACATTGTAAAAGTGTCAACAGTAAGTTAGTGAAAGTTGTCAGTAGTTCGACGGACGGACACGTAAATGTTTATAGACAGCGCCACTAGTCGTAAAGACTATGTTAGAGATTCTAGTGTCAGTGTCTAGGTTCGCCGGTAAGATTTTATTATCTCAAATATTTCACTTTATTTTTTACATTTACATTAAAGGAAACCATCCCCAGTCTTGCGTGGGAATGGTTTTACTTGGTTGCATGTAAAAAGTAACATAGTTTAAATTTCTTATTACAGCTGCAGTACTAATTATACTTAATGAATCCAATAAACAAAATTAATCGATTCTTTATTCGGTTCTTTTAAGTGAATTTATCTAATACAATGAAAAGAATAGTTTTGCCCAGATGTGGGAATGATGACTAATCCAATGAAAAAATTAATCAATTATTTATTCGATTCTTTTAAGTAAGATATTTCAAATGATTCAATTCAGTGAAAAGAATCGTTTTGCCCAGATGTGGCAATGATGACTAATCCAATGAACAAAATTAATCAAATCTTTACTCGATTCTTTTAAGTAAGATATTTCAAATGATTCAATTCA